>JBBPFP010000032.1:3301941-3314230 GCA_037974795.1 Kaempferia galanga
GTTGCGTGTCAAAAGCCAATAATATATAAAAGGATATTTATATCATTTTATTGGAGTGAGATGTCGTTGATAAAAAAAATCAAAGTCCGATGCCATTTTGATGATTAAAAAAGCCTTTTATGTTTTTTGCACAAGCTTTTTAAACGAAAATTAATAAAGGGCACACGTAGATTTAATTTGCAAAATTCTCAAATCGCATCATATTTTTAAGAATGATCAAAGCCGTACGTACTGATTTACTTGTTTTATCCCTCCCGTCAATATTAGTTTTCTGATTTAATGTATCTAATCAACATTTAGAATTTTTAAATTTTAAAATAATTTTTATAGTTCAGATAATTCAACCTTAGTATCTCTCCATCTCTTTCCCTTTTTCTCGCTTGTCGATTTATAAAACTCAAATTATTTTTTAAAATGTATCTACTAAAATCAAAATTAAGATTTGACATCAAATTTACCTTCTCTAAATTCTACTCTCATATGATTACAAATACATAGAAATTGAAATAGTCTAAATTTTTCAATGAGTTTTTATCAAAACTCACGTATCTAGAGAACTTTGATTGTATTTATTTTAAATCCTATGTGTTTTTAAAGTGCCCAGGATTCCAAATATATTTTCCTTTATTATTTTTAGGTTTCTCTAGTAGTGTATAATATTCATCTTTGAACTTTTATAATGTTAGAAATTTATAAGGTACAATCTGAACTCTCTAAATCGATCAATAATTTTTATCGGAATCCATTAATAAATTAGGCTATTTGAATTTTTATAAATTTATATTTATTTAATAGAATTGAGTGAGGGCAGATAAATAATAAAAGGGTCCAATCTGAGTTTTGGTCCGGTAACACTGTAGGCTTGGTGTCACGGTAAAACCACGCAGCTGAGCCGGCTGGCCAATCCCATCGATGCCGCAACCCACTTGATTCGCGCGTGAACAGGGGCCAGTGGACAAACCCAGGCTTTCATGATGCGGCAGGAGCACCGCCCTTGCTCCGCCTTTCCAAATCAATCCCAACAGGAGCACCGCCCATATCTGAGTTGTCTCCTCCTGTTCATGGATTCCTTCTAAGACGAAAGCTCCCTTGATCGAGGTTCGTCCACGAATCCATTGCTTCTTTCGATCGGTAATGATGTTTTTTTTTAATCTTTTCGCGATCGAGTTACTGCGAAATCGAGAAGTAGATCGTCGTTGGATTGCTTAATCTTGGGGCCATGGTTGTTATCGATGATTCTGTTTTTTTTTTGTCTGCCTACTTTGTTGCCCATAACCTTTGCCAGTCGCAGCGATCATTTTCCTCTGCCAGTTAGCATCGGTTCCTGCGAGCTGCTGAAGCTTTTGTCACTCCCCTTCTTTTCTACCACGCCACCACCACGTGGATCTGCCTGCCGCTGCTATTCGATACTCAGCGTGGGAGTTCGAAAAGTAGATTAGCTTTTCGCATGCTGTGCCTCTATTCTTTTGACTTTCTCTTTTGAATTGATGCGGTTTCTTTTCGGGAACAAAAACAAAATGGGTTGTGATTCATCCTCTGTCCCCACAGGTGTTCGATATAAACAAAAAAAATTGTAAAAATTGTTCTTTTCAGCGGGTGCATCCGAATTGCTGCAGTATTCGCCGTCAGTAGGCCGGGGAACCGAAAGGGAGCTGCAGTGGAGATGAGCTACGGGAGCAGCTCGGTCGCTTCAGGTTTGATTCCCTTTGATCTCTTCTATCCATTACCGGTCTACTTGAAATTGATTGAGTTGGCCAACGAACTCGTGCAGGCGCTAAAACTACCGGAAGGTCGTACGAGTTTGGGAGGACGTATGTTGTTAAACCCAAAGGGATGCATCTGGCTACCGTTGTGTGGCTTCATGGTCTTGGTGATAATGGAGCAAGGTAATAGAGGACTCTCTCTCTCTCTCTCACACACACACACACCATGGTTGACAAAACTGGGACGGGTTGGGAGGGCGCTGGGGCGAGCGTCGCCTTTTGCCACCAACAAAGGTTGACAAAACAATTTGTACTGAATTATGGACTGGAAGAAATTTCTCTGCTTTTAATTTCTAGGCATGAGTACACATGGCAGTGTTGACATCAACATTCTGTAGTCTGTCTTCTATCTGATTATGCAATTTTTGATGACATGACCATTATACAATTTAAAAGTCTAGTTCAACTGCTGGTTTCCATGGGCATCGTCTGTTTCAACCTGATTGCATCTGTCTAGGCACATGTATATACTGATAAGCATATTCTGATTTTCTGGAAATGGAAGTGTTTTAGGGGGCGTTCGGGTTGAGCCATTTTCTAGAAAACTATATTTTCCTATTTCTTGAAAAATGACTTTTAGATATTCTCTATTTTTATAGAAAATGCTCTATGTATTTTTAGAAAATAGATGTGGAAAATTCAAACCAAACATATTTTCCAGAAAACCGCATTTTCTCATTTTTTAGAAAATGAAAAACACACAAACCAAATGCCTCCTTAGTTTATCACGTTCTCCAACTGATTTACATCTATTTCTTATTCAGAATTGGTATAAATTGCTAATAGGGGTTTAGAGAATAACAAAATGAAAATAAATTTAGATGACTTCTTTATATTTTTTTGGCAAGAACTAAAGATAGTGCCTGTCTTCATTGCCAATTCAGAACAGAACTCAATGTTTTAGTCATTCATATTTCTTTGCGTCTAAAACTCTGAATTCTGATGATAAAGTGTGGATCTTGCGTCTGCACAGAATTTTGATTGGACCACTAATGCTTTGATTCGAGATTGGTTGCTGCATTATGATACCTAGACATTATATTCTGCCTGATTGATTATTGAGTCTTCTGCATTATAATTTCCATAGGTTCCATTCTGTTTGACACTTCTGGCTCTTGCAATTGAAGGTCTATGGACGTCTAGTATTGTTGTCATGCCACAAATTGCATAAGGCCTCGTGCAGTTTGAATCCTGCTCTCCTTGATCATCCAGGCTCATCTCATTCCAGTCATTTATACCTTCTGCATCATTCCTTCCTGAAATATGGTTGGAATTCCATCAGTTAACTCCCTGCATATGATCCTTCCTTGGTATCTAGAAAAGGTAGCAAAACTGAAAGATCTATTTTCAGGGAAGGGTTTTCTGTTATTTAAACTACTGGTGGTAGTAGTAGCATAAAGGCCATGCATTTCCATTGCATGTACTCTCCATCATATTAGACATGGTCAATTGGAGTTCTTAGTCTTATGCAAGCAGAGACATATATGCGATTAGATAATACTTTCAAAACAAATATGTTTTGAGTTCTAATTTGCTTATTTCTTGTTTGTGCTGCAGCTGGTCACAACTTCTGGAAACCCTCCCCCTTCCAAATGTAACTATAATCTTAATCATTTCCTATGTTGCTTCTACTTATATGGAACCATTATTCTCATAGTATTTTCGCCATGCAGATTAAGTGGATATGCCCAACTGCTCCTACCAGGCCTGTAGCTGTTTTTGGAGGATTTCCTTCATCTGCCTGTAAGTTTAGTCAATTCATGGTTGGGTTTTAGGTCTTCCAAGCTCACGTTATCTCATTATTTGTGGAATTATTCTATGTTTGACTTAATTGGAAAAGATAACATGTGATGGAAATTAGCAAGGGGCCTACTGAGTTTTTCATGTTATCTAGGGTTTGATGTTGGTGATTTGTCAGAAAGTGGCCCTGATGATGTTGAAGGAATGGATTCATCAGCTGCACATGTTGCAAATTTGTTGTCGGCAGAACCTGCAGATGGTATGCTTCTCAGAACTTATGCTTGTTTTCTTTTGTCTCTTTTCTGCATAACAATTCATTGATATCAAATTCAATGTCACCTATCCACACTAATTAAGTTTTTCTAAATCTTATCGAGTGTTCCAACTAGCTCAATGGTAAGAACAGATGTACCTCGTTGACAAGGTTTTGAGGTTTGAATCTTCCACTCACCATGGTGGTTTATCTTCTAGCGCACAGTCCAACAAAGAAACTTTGAGAAAATTCATTTCTCCCCATGGACTGTACCGTCTCTTTCAAAATGACCCCAGCATAGTAAAATAGTCAAATAACGGTAACATTATAAATTTACTCGACGGAAATGTCGCACAAGACAATGATGTCAATGACTCAATGGGTAGGGGTGAAATGGCGAGAGTTTGAATATTTTAGAGGATATTTTTGATGATTTTACAAGTTTTTACCAGAATTTATTATTTTCCACCTATGAATAAGGCATCTAATTCTGAGCTTAAGATAATTTACCTACAATTTTCTTTCTTTTTAATACTGAAATTAAAAAAATGTCACTGGCTATTCATTGACTAAAAAGAATCATGCATATAGACTCGGGATAAACCACTTCTATAATATGTGCCGAATACAATTTGATCGGTATAGATTAATAAGTTTTGATTATTTGACTGGTTTTTGCAGTCAAACTTGGTGTTGGTGGCTTTCGTATGGGTGCTGCCACTGCCTTGTACTGTGCAACTTGTTCAGCCCATGGAAAATATGGGAATGGCAAGTTGTACCCTGTGAATTTACGTGCAGTTGTTGGTCTAAGTGGATGGCTGCCATGTGCTAGGTAATATTCTTAAGAAACAAAGATGGTTCCTATGACTATACTGTTTTATTTTTTTAATCTATGTCAAAATACTTCTTATTTCTAATGCCATTTTGTTCTTTTAGGAGCTTAAAGAACAAATTAGAAGGTGATACCGATGCTGCAACAAGGGCTTCATCTTTGCCTATTCTACTTTGCCATGGAAAAGGTATGTTGATAATGTGCTTTCTTATTATGTCTTTTAGCTAGACCCAATTTTTAAACTTAGCTTTTGGAAATAAATTTTCATTTAAATAAGATTCAGGGAATTAATGTTTGACTTTGGTGAAATCACTTCTGTGAACAAATTTTCTGGCAATATTTATGAAATTAATACCTGATCCTTTCTGGAATTGATATTATGTGATTGTTCTTAAGGTTATTTTTTTCAGAGATCCATTGTTGCTCTACCGGTGGGAAATGCTTATATTGTCTTCTGGCCTGTGGTTTTAGGTGCTTGAGCAAAACAATGAAACAGTCACCTTAGGCACTTTCATTTGTCCAACACGTCATTTTGTAGTTCTTATACTTGGTCTATGAGGTATCAGTGTCCAAATGAGAATATCATATGTCCGACATGAGCGGTGCTAGGGAAATGAAGATCCAACTAAGTGCCATTGCAAAAAGTTCTTTTGGAATAATTAGCATTTGACAGTATCTGTCTTAACTAAACAATTTTATCTTGTTTGCAGGAGATGAAGTAGTGCCATATAAACATGGAGAAAAATCAGCTGAGGCTTTAAAATCATCTGGTTTTGAGAATCTTCGTTTTGAAACATACAATGGGTACGTTTATGCTTCCTTGAAGATTTTATGAACCAGATAAAAATATTTCTCCAGTAAGAATTGTTAGCTCTTGAATTATCTAAATTCAGGCTCGGTCACTACACGGTCCCTGGAGAGATAGACGATGTTTGTAAGTTTCTTACTGCAACGCTGGGACTTGATGGCTCTCAATCTTAGTCAAGGAACAATCCTTTCGTCATGTTCACCATTGGGATTGAGAAGAATAAATTGTTTGGTGTGGTAGATGATAGATTTTCCACTTCATACAGTGGGTGTGGGATTTAAGATAAATATGGATCACGCTTGAGCAATGGCATTTCATATATTTGGTTTGGGCTTTGTTATAAATATCGATCACGCTTTTGAGCAATGGTATCTTGATGGCAATTGTATGAGCCTGAAATATTTATTTTCAGAGATGTTGGTTATTTGTATGAATTTGAAGAGGCGTAATGGTAAAGTTATTTTTTTCTAAGAATGCAGAGTAAAATCGTATACAATAGACTATTTGATTCTTCTTCTGAATCTCATATTGGCAGGAGTTTGATTTTTAATATGAATTTAATTTGAGTGGTCTCGGTAATCATAATCGGTTTGGTACATCACGATTGGTTTTGCTCTCAAAAAAAAAAAAAAAATGTGAAACTCTGGATCATTTCTGCATATTCTCATTTGTTCGATTTTAATAGTAAAATTCTATTCATTTGGTTGGTTGAAAAAAATAATCAATTTATTCAATTTTGGATGTTTCGGTTCTATACAATTGCAAATTTATTTGTGGCAATGCTAAAGCCTCAAGCGACCATAGTAAATCATTAGATTTTAGCAGCGTGTTTAGCTAGATGATCTCACTGAAGGTAACATAAATGACCCCATTTAGAGGGGATAAAGGGGTCTATAAAGAGCTTGCGAGGAGCCAAGATGGGGGAGAATGTGGAGAAGATTGATGACGGGATGGAAGAGAGAGGTCACATGGGGAGGAGTAATTGGACCCTAAAAAATGTAAGAACATCCACATTAGATTATTAATCTAAAATTCAAAATTTAGGATAGAAAAAATATTTTATTAAATTTAAATATATACTTTTCACTATATAATATATCAACTTTCCTATAATTTATCTATCTTTATTTTTTTATTATTATTTTTTCTCTTCTTATATAATATCTACCTTTTCATTACTTGATCCATTCACTTTTCTCTTTTTCAAATTAAATAATATTTTAATATTTAAATAATAGATTTCAATCTCTAAATTTTATATATATATATAAAATTTATAAAATCAAAATTTAAAAAATAAATAGGATAGTTGATGTAGAAAAAAAAATTATGTAAAATATAAAATTTAAAGTAAATTCTGTATATAAAAAAGCTGATACGATTGTTCTAAGTAAAACTAAGCCAAGACACCCCAATTTGGAAAAGAAAGAAGAGGGGGTAACACCTGCTAGGATGTATAAATCCTTTTCAGGCAGATATAATTCATCACTCCCACTAAGTATTGTGCATACTAAATCTTGTATTGCCAATTCAATGAATCAACGAAGGCACTTCAACACATCCTTTGAATGTCTCCCCAATCGTAACAATTGCATAGATAACTTTAGGCGAAAGAAAACCTCTCATTGTTTGAACTAGAATATAAACCTACTTGACCCATTGAGAAATGTAATGATACAACATATGATGTAGGCACTTGGTGTCAGATTTGCAATAAGAGCACAGATATGAACATTATTGAATTTTGAACTCATGTATTGCTCGTTAGAATGAGAATGAAGTGCATACATCATATATATATATATATGACCAGTATAGTAGCTCCAATAAGTTTGTTGGAATTTGCCGTCGGGAGCTCTATAATCGGGATAAATATCAGCGAGACGACAGCCACAGCATTAAAAATTTGTGCCTCTGCAACACAGGCGAATAGAAGGGAGGAGCTAACAACCATAGTGACAATTCCTGACCATAGTGTTAGACGCGTTAAATTAGAATAGCTGGAAATGTAAACTTGTAGAGCCATCAGCAAATGATCTGAGGTCTGCTGGTTTCACCAATGCTCTGCACAACGGGCATGTTCTTTCTCGCTCAAACCTGAAATTAAAAAATATTGTGATAATAAAACGCTGCATATAAATAGAAGGTAAGTGCTTTTAGATATGATTGAACTAAAAGAAGGTAAGAGATTTCTCAGTGCTTTTTATATTATTGGGAACGAGATAGCATGTTTAGCTCCCTCTCGCAGAATTCTAAATTTGAAAGGAATATGCAACTTACCATTCAGAGACGCAATCTTCACAGAAGATATGCTTACAGCTAAGAAGGATTGGAGCATGCATCTTCTCCTGGCAAATAGCACACATATCGCCAGCAGAAATTACCTGCACTAAATCCAAAAGCATCTGGTAAATTGTCCTACACTGGCCCGGAAGCAAGAGTGAGAAAATCACAACATTTCATGTCATCCCTCGACAAGTCACACTTCAATCAGCAATTTCATGAAAATGGGTCTCCAATTACGCGATCTTATGAGAGAGAAAAAATCTCCAAAGAAGAAAATGCTATATTATTGATTGATTGAATGGAATAACGAGGTGTGAGTCTCTTTACAAGCTTGTCGTATTGTGATTGAATGAATAAAAATGTTATATTATTGAGTTGCTTTATATTATTGATTTATTTCAGTAGAATTGGTAAAAGTGAAAAAAAAATAAACATCAGTATTTTAGACCATCTGAAATTCAAATAGTATATTAGACAAAGGACCTGTTTCTTTTCTTGGTTTGTTTTCATTCTACGTTATTGTATTTTATACAAATGGTCGAAACTTATGAAAATATCAACATTTTTTTCTTCTGATCACCGACTTGGGCATACAAATAAAGATCTTAAATGAGTTACTAATATAAAGTAAATGTTCAAATATGTTTTCAGTAGCAACTGGCAAGATTATAGTGCAATTAATTTATCAAAGACAATAAGACGATCATTAATTGATTCAGGGTTGTTTGAGATAGGAAAGATTTAAACCTGTTCGATTGTTGCGTAGGAGCCATAATGTACGTCTTTACGTGACAGTGCCTTCAATGCAGTAATCAAAGATTGAACCTGGAATCAGACTTGAAAATATCAGAGATTCATGACTCTCTTGCAGGAAAATAAATAACCACAAATTGAGAGATCTTCTAGTATTGATAAAAGAGATGATGCAAGTTCAATAATCATTGTGATGAAAGAATAAGAAGAAAAAGGCTACCTTCTCCACAACTGAAGTCAATTTGAAGGTAAGATAAAGACCTGTAGTCAGAGATGAAAAAATGCTCCCATATTCTTTGTTCAGAAAAAAGCGGTACCAAACAGCTGTTGGCAACAATGCCCGGTACAAAAGAAGAGCATACTCTACAAGAGTTAGCATCTGACCCTAAGAACAAAAAAAAACAAAGAAGTATGCCTTTAGCTAATGGAGCATTATAAAACAGTATTGAGCAAGTAAAAAAAACTTCCCTGAACTACCATAACCTAGAATTTATATTCGTGCAGGTACAATAAATTCTTAGAGAAGAAGTGTATTGTGGATCAATATTAAAGAAGTATACAATGTATCTCACTAGAGGCAAGTAGAATAACGTTTTAGAAAAGTGAGGAGTATCTGTGATATATCTTGGGCGTTGTGCCAATACAGATTTTTTCCACATTCATGCATTTACCAAATAATACATATTAGGATTTTAAAAAAATAGATTTTGAAAAAGGGATTTATTCCAATATTGATTGAGCCAATTCTTTTTTAGAATATTTTTAATTTATTTCTAATTTTACTTAAGTTGCAGCCTTTAAAAGGATCCCAATCACCCATATTAATCACTGTTCAGTTTAATAATATTCTTCTTTATTAGTTTGGTCCACTGTATGACATTATTGTTCCTCACGCTGCATCATCTAAGCATTTGCCTCAATATTGTTTTTCACTTTTCAGTTAAATAATATGACATCTACATCTTCATTTTGATGATTCTAAAATTTTTGCACAAGTTTACCTATTTATCTAGTGTTCTAAATAGTCCTTTAACCTTGAAGGTGTCTTGCGAATGTAAATGAATTTTAAATACATTCATTGTGCATTTTAAGCCCACATTTAGGGTTACCAATTCGGCTGGGTCAAGTCAGGTTCAGGCCTGGTTGGAAAAAATTTTTTAAAAAAACTCAACCCGAACCTAACCCCAACCCGAATACAACTCGAAACCTCTAAACCTGAATCCAGTCAAACGGAACCCGACCTGAATAACCTGATTCAAAACGATATTTTTTTTGGCTATTTTCCATGTAATTCTTCACTTTTATCTCAATACTTCATCATTATCATACTAACATTGATATTAATATACATAAAACATCTTAATTTTTAAAATAAAATTTGATTTAACCAAAAAAAATCCACTAAACCCTAAATTCGGATCAACACAAACCCGACCCAAAAATTTTTAACCCAAAAACCCTCCAACCGGAAAATTCTTAACCCAAACCTAATTTTTTTCGGATCGACTCGAGTCGGGTCGTCAAGTCGGGTTTATTTTTAACACACCTGCCCACATTCATATCAACTATCCTACTGTGGTGAATATACTATGCAACTATGCTGACTTAATGTAGTTCTAATGAAATTAAATTCAGGTCCCTATTAGGATGCAAAGACTATAAAGGAACCCCGGTGCACAAAGCTCCCACCAATGCGAGGTGTCGAGAAAGGGTGTATTGTATGCAATCTTGTCCCGCTTTGTAAGAGATTGGTTTTGAATGCAAAGACTACAATGGGGAAAAAATGATTTTCTATATGAGTGGAAAGGGGAGAGAGAGAGAGAGGGGGAGAGAGAGAGAGGGAGAGAGGGGAGGAGAGAAAGGGAAAAAAACATACTTGGAATTGCTTCTATCCAAGGTTGTGTGGAAGCAAGGAGATGCCACATCAATTCTTGGATTGCACATAAATCATTTTGGGAAATTTCAAACCATGAATCATAAGATTTAGATAAACTATAAACTATTAAAAAATAATTCTGATTTATTCAGAATTATTTTGATATGCAAAAATATATAAAATAAAATAAATTTAATTTATTAGTATAGATGGAGGAATTTGACCTTAATTTATAACAAAATTTGTGGGTTCATCTGACAATGTACAAATTATTATTTATTTTATTCTATAAAAAATAAAATAAAATAAACTATAGGGAACATTTTTGTCAAATGCCTTTGACATAGAAAATACTTGTGATCAAATGATAGGCAACTTAGCAATGACATGACTTCGAAGTTACTATAAATTTCACTTTCATTGTCATTGTGTATTAATATGACAAAATCTATTCTTCACAAATCATGATTAAATATTGAGTCAATATTAGCTATCGTCAAGCTAACTTATCTTACTTGGCTAGATTAGACTCCAAGATTCCACTACTTTTACACTTCTATCTATCATACAAAATTAAATTCCTATTTCTTTCTTCTTTTATAATGAACTCAATCTAATTGAGTTCAATTTAATTTTTTAATAGGTTAGAGATACTTTGAATTAATTAGATTTATTTTAAGAATTATAGATTTGTATTGGATTGTATTTAGTAAAAATGAATCATACTAATTTTTTTTTTATTTCTAATTCATAGGTACAAGGGGAGCCTTAAAGTTGAAGTCATGTGACCTTGTAATGCAAGGAAAGACTGCGTATAATAAATCTAATGTGATTCAAGACATCCCACAACAACTTTCTTTTTTTTATTTGTCATATTATTTTACACGTGAATTTTAATGAATATATGATATGAACAATTCCCATATTTTATAGTAACAACTCTTCATTTATTAAATAGCTTCAGAAAAAATTATCTTCCTTAACAACCTTTTCAATCTTTTATTTCAAGAGCCAAATATTTCTTTAATTTAGGTTGATCCGGTAAGATAGGAAGGGCCCCCAGGGGTCATGTGGTAGAGAACGTGGCTGCTAACTAGGCGACATGTGGCGGGTGACGTGGCGACCAGTAGGGTGCCACGTGGCAAAAGACATGGAGGCCAGAATGGGCGCCGAGTCAGCACAACCCTCACACTGATCCTCCCCAAGAAGGCGACGGAACGGTCGGAAGCTCCCTCCGGCCGTTGATCATAGTGGCAGAGTACATTGTACTAGGACGGGCAGGCGGCTCGGTCGACCAACACACCGATCCTCCTCAAGTAGGTGACGGAATGGCCTAGAGTCCCACCCGGCCGGACGACTTCAACAGCAATCATACGGGTGAGCAGCTCGGTCGGCCAGCATACCGATCCTCCCTGCGGAGGCGACGGAATGCCCTGAAGCTTCACCCAGCCGGACGAGACACTTCAGTTGAGGACACTCCACCTAGCTGTTCTGCGCACAAGCCAACTGTCAGTGTTAGCGAGGATAGTGCAGTGTACGGAACGTACCACTGATCCCTGACACGTGTACAGAGGTGATATGCTAATAAGAAAAGGTGTCAAAGCATCCTACGTGGCAGCTCAACATTGGCTGATGGCGCATCCAAATGCGTGCCAAATAGCACTATAAATGAGGGTCCTTTGGTCTTCGTCCTTTATACCCGGTCGGGCAGGCGGCTCCCCACTATAAATGAGGGTCCTTTGGTCTTCGTCGCAGGTACACTTACGCATAGATACACGAGCCTCTACAGTTCACTGTTAGTGATTATCCTCCTCGATAACCCCACTGACTTGAGCATCACCAGAACCGGGGTCCCCTTCCCTGGCCCGGTCTCTAACGTTCCGTTTGTCTGTGCGAGTGCATGCAGGTGCAGGGGGACGAGGCGCCACGTGCTCAGACGATCGCCGGTCAGTCTTCTTGTCCGCGTCATCGTAGCGAT
>JBBPFP010000032.1:3518531-3528808 GCA_037974795.1 Kaempferia galanga
AATCATTTTAGAGACATAAGCAATGAGTGACATCTAGCAATGCATCATTGCTACCCAAGTGACGAGAATGTCAAGATCCGACATAACCTTTCTATGTCTATTATCTTGTATGACTTAGTCCTTCTATCTTTGATATCTAGATTGATCAATGAGGCATAGACTATGTCATCCTCTTATCAATCTTTGTGTTTCTTGATCCCTAAGTAGTCACACTCAATCAAATAGGCTCAATATCTCATATTGACTAATTTGAGCATGACTATGCATTTTATGTCCTACTTAATCAAGGGGCCCATAGATATCACTTCTGTCATATGAAAGGAGTAGATCTCATCTACATAACTCACATCCCTCTGCATAACTCATTTGTATACTCAGTGATTGACTTTATTGTCCACCTTGTTACAGGTGACATTTGACGATACCAAAGTATACAACTCTTTATATAGGGAATCGTAATGACTTCAGGTCTAAGGACTATTCATACCAATAGTCACCATGAGAATATTTATGATACTCATATAACAATCTATGAAACATTCTCATGGTGGGTCATTCAGTATATATTTTCTAATATATACCTATGTGTCAACTTGATATCTCATATCGATGACTTGTGAGATTAAGTCATCAATTGACCTACATGCCAGTCTCAATGCATTAATATTATCCTTCTATATTAATATTTGACTAGGATTATTTAAGAATAATGTCCTTTATAACCTCTCATTATCAATTTAGCCAATTAATACGTCGTAGACTAGAATCTATTACCCTAAGATATTATTATTCTTATTTATCTGGCACAGATTTAAAGTAAATATAATAATGATAAACTTTATCTTTTATTAATAATAAATGATACAAAAGTTCGTTTACTAATCATTTCATAATTGACACTAAGGGTTAATACTAACATGCATGCTTGTAAATTTGTAATGTGAATGCATTTGAAAATTATCATTTGTGATGACGTTGATTGATATATATGTAAACATGGGAAGCCAAGAAAATGTGTCATGTTGCTGGAAAAATTTTGATGATTAACAATGGAAATTTAATATTTCATCATTAATTAGTGACAAGAATTTAAATTATCGTTGTTAATTAGTGATGAAATTTAAAATGTCATCATTAATTAGTGACAATAATTAAGAACTCGTCGCTAATTAACAACGAACATTTAAAATTCCGTCTCTAATTAGCTATGACATTTTAAGTTTCCATCTCTAACTAGCGAATATTAAAATTCTAAAAATGAGAACATTTTTAAATTTCATATATGTAGATAGCAATAAATTTTTAATAATTCATCTCTATTTAATGACAGAAAATTATATTCCGTCGCTAAGTTTTGACAACATCATTAATGAATTTAACAATGGAATTAAATATTTCATCGCTACCAAAACAAAATTTAATATCAATACCTCTAAAATTAACGATGGAATTAATAAACTTCTGTCTCTATTGTTAGCAACAAATTATTTAATTCCGTTACTAAATTTAGAGAAGGATATCAAATTCTATCTTTAGTAGCGATGGAATATTTAATTCCGTCATTAAACGATATTAGCGATCAATTTCACAGCAACAGCAATAATCAATCTCTAATCGATCACTATGTTTAATTAGCGACTAATAGCAATGGATAATTCCGTCGCTAAAGTGTTTTTTTTCTTCCCAATTGACGGATTTTGTGGGTGATCACTAATGCTTTCTCTTTGTTTTTTTTTTCCTTTCAAATTTTAGGAAAAGTTGTATAAATAATGTATTCTTTTTCCTATCCTAAACTCCTTTTGTTTTTCTCCAACCTTTCCTCTATGTAAAGCTGAACTCTTGCTCAAAGGATGAGTAGATTTGATATAAGTCAGCATAGCCACTTTACATATACCAAGAAATTAGTCATTAATGTGCTTAACACCAATGTGAAAGATGGGTCCTCATGGATAATGAACGAAGGAAAAAAAAAACACTGATCAGTAAGGATCGAATTGTCTCTCCATTAAATTACTTTATTATCATATAAATGGAACTTAACTTCAAAAGCACACAATCATGATGGAATTAGGTAGCTAAATGACACCATCAATTATAATGCTACTAATAAAAACCATCTAAAAGTTTAAAAACTCACTTGATTATATATCATCTTTCTCCATGTAATTGTGATGAAGTTAGGTAAACGACCGATCAACAATCTTGAATGGGATCGACTTAATTTGAGTGACCGCTCATTAACTTATGTTTTCATCATGATCATGGTGAGCCACAAAGAAAAGTTGCGTTTATCTTACACCCCCGAAGCAAGGTACATGCATGCACCTAGACGTCTAAATACTCGCATCTGAATTTTCTGTACTCGACCGAGGTCAAAAATAATCATTCCAAAAGTGAGATTCAAGTAGTGGTGGCCAATTAGAGCCCTCCCAGAGTCCCAGTCCAGAACAAAGGGATTCGTGATAAGAACTTGGACACCAACTAGCTGGGAATTTATATAGAAAATTATGCAATAATTAATATTATTCAGTGCTCCATTAGGATAGCTAGCCAGTGGATGGAGTGTGGAATGCGTACTCCCTTCCCTATTAATAATATCTCTGCATTCAACGAGATGGAGATGCTCATCTATTCAGCAATCCTCTGCAGGCCAGTGCCTTTATTTTATTTAATTAGTGGCGCCGCCACCATGGACGATCGATGACCACGTCGTCAATGGAGATCACAGATCGCTATAAAAAGAGCGCCTGTGCCTTCTCTGCTCTGCTTTGACTCATATATATGGCTGCTGTTAATAGCGACGTGAAGATTTCGGTCGGAGGCTTTGAAGCTGAAATGGTGGTGGCTGATCACGCAGTGGAGGAGAATGTGGAAGACTTGTCGCAGCGCGCGCAGTGGCTTCGCGCGGCGGTGCTGGGCGCCAACGACGGGCTCGTCTCGACCGCGTCGCTGATGATGGGCGTCGGCGCGGTCAAGGACGACGCGAAGGCGATGGTGCTTTCGGGGTTCGCGGGGATGGTTGGCGGCGCGTGCAGCATGGCCATCGGGGAGTTCGTGTCGGTCTACTCGCAGGTGGACATCGAGGTGGCGGCGCAGAAGAGGAGGGAGAAGCAGAGGGCGGCGGCAGGAGAGGAGGAGGAGGAGGTCCGGACGGGGAAGCTGCCGAGCCCGTTGCAGGCTGCAGCTGCGTCGGCGCTGGCGTTCACGGTTGGGGCAGTGGTGCCGTTGCTAGCGGCGGGGTTCATCCGGAACTACAAAGTTAGGCTAGGCGTCGTTGCGGTGGCAGCAAGCGCAGCTCTGGCGGGGTTCGGCGGCGCGGGGGCGGCGCTTGGTCGGGCGCCGGTGGCGAGGTCGTGCACGAGGGTGGTGGCGGGCGGGTGGGCAGCCATGGCCGTGACGTTTGGACTGATGAAGCTCGTCGGCGGCATTGCACTTTGACTACGGACGTAGCGTCATGATCAGGTAGTCAATCTACATAAATGCATGCAATGGATTATTGTTAATCGTCCAATCTAAATAAATAAATAAAAGAACGAAAGTGCAGTGAATTAAAGGAGACTTGTTCATATTTCTTACAATAATAAAATAAGAAAAAAAAAAAAATGCGAGCTCTAATCTTCCGCCGCGTACGAATGCGATTGGGAACGCACACAACCGGTTGCATCGACCGGATACTGACACAAGCAGTAGACGAGACAGCTTCTCTGGACCGGTATCACGTGCCTGCCTTTTATTATCCCATTCGGACCGTTTCCCCGTCGCTCTCCACGACTCGCCGGCTTCATTGAGATCAGATCACTACCCTGCCCCTTCGATCTCCATCCAACGGTCAGCCTCTTCACATCTCCCAAACCTGTTTCCTTTCTGCTCCACCGCATCACCAATTAAGCATCTCCCAATTAGTCTGGTATCCTTAATTCAAACGGCCTTAACTAGTTCCCCTTTATTTATTATAATATTCTGGCGGTACATCCTACGCAGTCGCGTCCGATTACATTGGACACCTTGGTGTCGCCTCCGATCTGGAGGGCAGAAGAGGATGGCGGCCGAGACGGCGATGGGGTACGGCGGAGACGGCGATGTGGCGGAGGCGGGAATGGGGATAGAAGCCTCGATTCAGGCGCTGAACACCATCATCCAGCTCCACTTCGAGAAAATCCTGGAGAAGAAGCGCGACGTGGACGCGCAGAAGAAGGAGATGTGGCGCCTCTTCCAGCTCTTCTTCCTCTTCCTCGCCGTGGTCCTGGCGGCGCAGCTGGGGTCTCCGCCCGCACGCCTCCAGTGCCGCCACTGCTGGGCCCCCATCGTCCTCCTCTCCCTTGGCCACCTCTCCTTCTACGTCGCCGTCGCGCAGATCCTCCGCTGCATCAACGGGTTCAAGTACCAGCGGCGCTGCCACAAACTCACCCTCGCGCTCGCCACCGACCGACTTAAGCTCGTCAAGCTGCGATTTGCCGCCTCCTCTGCTGCCGCCGGAGGCGTTGCCCCGCGGCTCCTGCCGGCGGACTTCGAGATCCACTACCAGGAGCCGCCGGAAAGCTACTTTGGCAAGTTCAAGAGGAGTTGGGCGCTGCACTTTGGCTTCCTCATGCTCACCTTCGGGTTCATGGTCTCCGCCTCTGTTGTGTTGCTCTGCTTCTAGATTCGGATCCAGCCATGGCGAGGTAGTATGTATGCTTAGTTAGGATTTGGTAGACTGATGTAGTGGCTGATCATCAAATGGAGATTTTCATGAGATGCTAGCTGTCAGATTTATTGCAGTGTGGCCTTTCTTTTGTCTTCAAGCATCAGAAATACAAATCCTTTCTGGTTGAAATCGATGAGAAGTTAGCATTGATGATGAACCAAATTTAGCACCGCAAGCAAATTTGAGGCTTAATATGGGAGTTTGTGTTCATCGAACTATAAAATTTCGACGCTGTAACATGGAACAGTAAAATATCGGAGTTTTCTTAATTTTTTTTAATAATAAAGATTTTTTCTTAATTTTCAATAGCTGTAAAAAAGTATTTTATGATTTTTTTTTAAAATACACGGGCTGAAACTTGCGCACATTTTGAGAATTCTGCTTAATTGATCGAACAGCAAATGGCCATTTTCGCCGTAAGATACCTGTTCGACGCGACTTATAAATTCACTTGCTACTGTTAGTGTTTGGGCTCAGCATTTGAGCGAGGAAGTGAGCTGTAGATTCAAATCAATGGAGGGACTGGGACGCAGAAGGTGGATTTTGCGTACAGCTTCTTTGAGATGCAAATCCCCATCGATGCTGTTTTCCAGGGGAAAAAAAGAGATGATCGATATCATCATCGGTGTTATTTATGAAGGCGTTGTTACTCGGTGAGGTGCCTCTTTTACCTTCCCCATAAGACACACAGGGATCTTCACAAAGTTGACTGTATTGGTGCTTGGCATCCTGCCAGGGTGTCCTATACTGCTGCTCGTGCTGGCCACAATGGTTACCACCACCGAGTTGCATACAGCTGTGACTGAGTTTGATAGGTATTTTGTTACATATTGTTTGTAACACACGAGTTTAATTTCGGAACAAATTCAGTGATCTAATTAAGCTTAATTGCTAGTTTATGTTATCGGATGTGAGTTTACATGTGTGAGAACTCATTAATCCGTTTCATTATTGTTAATGAGCTGATAATAGAATTCAGTCCAATGCTATATATATAGGGCGTCATCCCCATAGTATTGGGTAATTCTAGATCGCCCTACTACCCATTAGTGAGGAGAGCACGGTGACGGCGCTTAAATCCCTACCGAAGATCCACACCTATTGCTTCTTTGTTGGATCATCAGATTACGTGGACGGCACAAAGATATGGCATTTCTGTTGCATTCAAATTCAAGTTCATTGTCTATGCTTTGCGTTTCTTTTAAGTTGTAATTTTCGATGATACTAAATCTTAAGTATGTTTTCTATTTTGTTGAGTTCACACGACCTAGAATTCATATCAGAAAACAATCCATCATTTTGAACACACTTAGTGAACTCTGTAATTCATTTGTGATATCGCAGACCAGAGTTATATCTGATCTGCTTAATGTAGTCTTAGAAGTTCTTAAACTGCCACCTTTGTGTTTTGTTTGACAAGACTGAGAAAGACATTACACCGATGAGTGGATTTCCTCAGTATGGTATTGTGAAGAATGACTACATTATGATCAAGGGTTAATTGTTGTGTGGGTCCAAAGAAGAGGGTTGTCACCCTCCGCCGATCGCTACTGAAGCAGACATTGCGCGTGGTCCTCGAGGAGATAAAGCTCAAGTTCATTGATACCTCATCCAAGTTTGGGCATGGGCGCTTCCAGACAACTCAGAAAAGCAAAAGTTCTATGGAAATATGTTTGTCTCAATTTTTGATTTGATTAAAATCACCAAACCGAGATACTTACGGTTGCTGGTAGGGTTGTTCTTGTGAGCCCTCTGATATGATTTATGATTGTACATGCTTTAACATTTGGGTGAGGTTATATTGTAACAAATGTGATTATCTTTATTTCAGATTCTGCAAAGGGAAATAAATAATGAAGTCAACTTATAGCCAATTGTTAAATGAGGTGGGAGAGATTTTTTTTCTCCAAGGACGAGTGTCCTCCGGATATCCTCTAACCATCTAGATACTCTGTGAGGACATTTGGGTGGGGTCATAGTTTCATAATATAGAGGTTTTCATTGATCTCTAGAATTACACTTGAAAGTATAAAGGAATGAGTTAGTAAAGAACAAAATTGAATTGAATTTCTTGATTTAGATTTATCAGAATTGAATTTAATTCTTATATTTTTATCATTTTATCCTTCGTCAATAAAATTTAATATTTTGCTAATAAATAGAAGAGGGCTATTTTAGTCATTTTAACTTCTTGGATGAATTCCTTTCACAAATCAGATTTCTTTTGGTCTGATTTAGTTTCAAGGGATGGAATGAAATTTAATTCTGATTCCTTACCAATTTTCTCTTGAAAATTTATTTCAAAGAATGAAATTAAATTCTAATTCTGGAAGAAATTTAATTTCACCCTTTCCAAACAGGGATAAAGGATTTGATTCGACCAAATGGAAAGTGATTACTGTTAGTAGAGTTGTTTGGTTAATGTGACAATTAATGAAGGCCAAAACAAATGCAAACAGTTTACTATCATTTCTAGATGTTGAGAGGGGGAAAGCATGTCATCATTACTGTTCTTCTTGGACTTCTGACATAGTCAGAATTGTATGGTGGAACTAACAGGGTAATTTTTCGAAGTTAATCGAAAAGGGTTAAAAATGCAGTTTATGCGATGTTCCAAGGATTGACTCAGTTCCACTATCTTGGCGACCATTTGTTAAACTTGAGTTAGGTGGAAACTATGTTTTGGTCAAATCTGTTGATTGAAGGATGTAAATCTTCTTTTGACTTTGGTTTCTCTATTTACATTGCAGCTCTATTAGTACTATCGGATATGATTTGGGTTTTTAACCCTTTCTTTGCCTTGAACTGAACATTGTGCCTGTCTCTAATGGAGCTATTAGTTTCCAGTGTGGTGAGGTTGATGCATTTTGTTCAGTCAAGTACTTGGTATGAATGTTTTGAAGTTGGGTTGGGAGTTTATCAGTTATCACCGAGTGTTAGGTTAGCAGGTTGTGGAAGTAGGGTTGTGTTTCCGGGAGGTGGTGGTATCATTATTGCTGGTGTGCCTAAATGTTGTTTTTCAAAAGATATACATAATACAGTTGTTATGTTTGCCATAAACAACATATTGAAAATGGGAAACTGATTCTTAATTGCAGGGCACCATACCTTTCGACAATAAATAATTTATAAGCCTTCTTTTTATGGAGAAGACCTTTTGACCGTAACATAGCTAACTCAAGAGCAAGCCATCAGAAGAAAACAAAATAATAATAAAATAGTTAATAAAATTGGGCAACAGATGAAATAATGAAGCACCTTGACAATAAGGCACGATGATCAGAATGTTATGAACAGGAGAAGCAAGAAGGCTGTGATTGCTATAACCTGTGAAAGTCTGTTCAATCCAGACGTAGTTGAGTCACTGGATGTGTAATATGGGATCCAAGATGAAGTCGATGCAGGCGATGACGGTGGTGGTGGAGTTGGAGGTGGAGGTGGCGGTGGCACATCGCAAGTGCCGAAGCTAGCATTAGCCTGTAATGTCGTAAAGAAGTTACAATTCTGATATATTTTTATGTTATATGAGGAAAAATCAGAAAAAAAAAAAGTTCCTAAAAAGTTTTTTTTTGAAAAAAAAAACATTATGAAAAGTATTATTCTGATTTTATTCATAGAACCACAATTTGGTCTGTTCATCTATATTTGATCAAATATGATTGTACATTGAATCATGTTGTCTGAATATAATTTAAGGAGACCTAAGTAACTTCATAAAAGAGAGGTACTAGGTAGGATTTTCTTATAATTAAGGTTTTTATTTGATATTTTGCTCCATATAAAAAAATATGAAAAACTTTTGAAGCTTATGATATTAACCAAAGTTCTAAAAATTCACTTGAACTCACCCTGCAATAGGCAATATTATCACATCCACAAACCATGTGTCCATTTGCAACATTTACGGCTTCAGAAGCATCACCCAACTGCATTATGAAAGACACCAGTCAATTCTAGACCATAATCACGATAGCATCCTGTGAGGTGGAATCGAAGTAGAAAAATAAAAAATAGTACAAACCAAATAGAAATCAACAGCTACGAAGTTGGCCCAGCGCTTGGCAGAAAAATTGTGGCATGCTCTAAGCATGTTCACTAGAGGTGAGAGGTTATTAGTACAAGCAACATAGCTGATCGGGGTTGTTTGAAAATAATTCATCAGCACAAGAGATTTGGATGTGGTGTTCATGGGTGATGATTCTGCTCGATTGAGGCACGAGGTTGAATTCATTCCTTCATCGCCATCTGCATCATAAGGGGTAGCATCCAGTGACTCAAAAACATACAAATAGAGGCACTAGCTAGCTAGGTTCAGTACTACAAGTGGTAAGTGTCGTTACATTTATGTTCTACCATGCCACATATATAATCCCACTCGAATGCAATGCCTTCAGAAGCCTCCTTGGAAGTTACAGAAGTGAATAACAGAAGGCGATGATTATGTTTGATCATTGTACTAATTAGCAATGGCCCACTACCATTCCTGGGCATCTGATTCATTGGGTACCAATACTTCATGAGACCTGAAGCATTGAACACCCTGCTAAGAGCATTCACTACTTAGAAATGATTTTCTAAGGACTATTTTCATACTTTCTTAATGGCATTTAATTTAAAATCTAATTATAAATATTTTCTAAGGACACTTCGATTATTTTAATAAATTTTATAAATGCCATTATTATATTTATAAATTAATAAACAAATTTAATTAATCTGTTTTTTTTCACCCTCCTTTCCTTTCCCGTAGGCACAACACCATCTCTAGGAGGGGATCAAGGATTGTGATCTTTCCTTTCTCCATAGCAAACAAGGAGGAACTCAAAAGGATAGACCAATACATATATTCTTGATTTGATTCAACGATCCTCTTGATTTAGACTAGGAGGAGACCAAAAATTGTAGACCAGAGGATCCGGACTGCTCCACCGCACGCCTACTCTGTTGAAAAATTAAACTTGATTTATAGAGTGAGATGAAATATTAGATTGAGATAAAATTTGAAGAGGTGCATGGCAGATATGGATAAGGATAAGAGTTCGCGGAGATAGAAGTTGATGAGGTGGCATATATGGATAAAGATAAGAGTTCATGAAAAAAATATCTCGGTTCAATATATTTGAGGTTGAAAGTTATCCAGTAAAGCCTATAAATATGTATCATTTCTTATAAATGAAAGCAAGTTGAAAGGTGAGTTCACGTTTATCTTATTTCTTCTCTTATTCTCCTCTTCCACCTTGAGTGCATTTCTCCTCTACTATATACTTTTTCAGCTAGGAACCTCTGGTCCACTTTTTGTGGATCACCCCCAGTCCCTTCTGATCTAGACCGTTGGATCAGATCAGGAATCCATATATTAATTCCTCCTGATCTGATCCAACGGTCTACATTTTGTGGACCAGGAGTGGTCCAAAAAAGTGGATCAGAGGATCTCTTCTCGTACTTTTTGTCCCCTCTTCTAACAAAGTGGTATCAGAGCTATGATTAATAAAGGTATAACTCCCTTTCAAGTTCCAGTGTTTTAAGGCAGGTAATTATGATAATTGGAGTATCAAGATGAAGGTGCTAGAGAAATGCTACAATGAATTGT
>JBBPFP010000032.1:3541118-3552046 GCA_037974795.1 Kaempferia galanga
ACGTAAATATAGCAATACTCAAAATAGAAATATATATAGACACTTAAATTGAATATGTTCTTCATGGCTTAAGCTGATATTAGCCCTGTAGAATTATCTCTCATAGAGGAGAAGTATTCTGAAATCAGAAGTGTTATAAATAAGTATACCTACCATTTAGTTCATAATTAATTTAGTTCCCCAAAATATAGCAATGATAATAATCAGTAATATCTAGTAATCGGTAATAACAATAGTGTAACAATACAATTCTTATAAAATAAAATTACCATTTTCAAAACTCATAATTTGCATAGTAAGTTCACTTACTGAAATCATTAGAAGCTGATATAACGGTGGAAAAAGTAAGATTCTTGAAATGCACTTCTCATTCATTGCCAAAACATACAATTATGTCGGAAATATGTCTTCTCTTCCGATTAAAATTTTCTGTAACTTCCTCATGATTATTTATACTGTAAAAACTTTTAACCTCCACCAACCCATTATCTCTGCTATCCACACCATCTTTACAAATTCCATAAACTTTACTATCCTACTATCTCCACTGCCCCATTATCACCATTATTTTTAATTCCAGGTGCAAATTTGGTTGTCCGTGTCCAAAAATTCATATTCATATATATTACATTTACTCCTAACATATTAATTTTTGTCAAGAAAAATTAATTAGATATATATAGGGAGTATATGGTGAAAGTATATGGGAAGTTAATAAAGAAATTTAATCAATTAAGACAATGAGAACTTACAAATTTGGTGAAAAAAAAATGCATCATGGAGGAGCATAGGAGATGAGGACACTAGATATTGGTACTATATATACATATACAAGTCCTTTCGAGAAAATAATTCATTTAAGATCCATGCGTAGCCCTGAAGTTTAATTTAAGCGCAGACAACGACCGCTAAGCGGTGCTCAACAACTGCATTCATTCGCATGTGTGTGGGCTGTGCCATCGTCGTGAAGGCGCACCATTCATATCATCGTTCTAAACAAATGCACATTGGAGCAACCAATCATATAAATATCAACTATAACATAGTAAAAATGCACATACTGACTTGCAGTACTCTAGCAACTTGGCAAGAAGAGTAAAAGATCTGTCAAAGGCCTAAATTCTCACCCAATAATATGATTAAGCCGAAGACAAATTAACATGTATGGATATATATATCAACAACCCAACTGCCATGGATTCCAATAGAATCCATTCCAGCCAGGTCCGTGGTTGGCGAACCCTATTCTCATCCACTCTCACCAAACCCCAACCCTCCGTTTTTCTTCTTCTTCTTTTTCTTCTCCTAAATTAATTAATTAAACTGTGAATTAATTCAATAGTTAATTAATGCAGGGAATTAAGATTTAATGTTAACTAGATGACGAATTGACTGCCGTGTGTTTTCCAATTTGTTCGGACATACACATCAAGTTTTGGCGTGTCGATCGCATCAAAAGTGACAGGTAGTTTACCATCCCGATTCGTTCATTTTGCTCGAACCCATCAAATCAAATTAAATTCCATTTATTTACTGAAAAGAACTTATTTATAATATATATACATAATTTTTATATAGTTAGATATGATTTAGGCAATTGTAGCTAGCTAGGTGGAGTGGATTAGTCTCGTCGGTTTGGATGGGAAAGAATGGACTCTTTGCCTTGCTTGCAATATTCATTTAATTAGTATAATTGACCCGTTAAGTCTCACCGACATGTTTGAACAAATCGACCTACTTGGTTTGTTTGGGTATGCACTCAACTCGATTGGCTTGAACACTAGCTAAATAAGTAATAACTCTATGCTTATGGTATATTATATTTTCATCAATAAATATAAATTTACTTGCGAAGACATCTCAAAGGCCTCACATTTGAAGTTATACTGTATTCGGGTTCTATAAAACAAAGATACCCCTCCATTCGCCTCATTATAGTTGTTGATTTTCTTCTAACCCATAACTCTTTCTCCATGATCTTCATCAATTTATTTATAGTAAGTTTCATCTCCAAAACTCCTATCAAATATATTTTGTGAGTCCTAATGTAATGGCACATCCTATTTTGTTTAAGGGGCAAATTAAAGACTCTTATATTCCAACAAACTAATTTCATTAAGTTATGAAGAGCGTCTGAGCCCTCCTCATGTTCTTTTATTGAGATTCAATCTGTTATAGCATTGCTTTCTTTTTTTTTTCTTTCTTTGGCTATATGCATCCAGCTATTCGAGCTTTGGATTAAACTAATTCAGGAGATGGATGGCCTTACCCCTAGTTCATCAACAGGGTGAATTGTTGAAAGTGAGTGGTTATTAATTTGTTGTCCTTAATGTGTATGCTTCAACATGCTATGAATAAAAATCAATTGTTATTTGTTGGAGTCCAAACAATTATTGACTAATAATAATCCTTGTTAATCACCCAAGCACCCATTGGATCTCATAGGAGACCTTATCATTTCAGTTTCAATACCCTGTTTGAGTTGAACAACTCTGACAATGATGTTGTGGAACCAAACAAGAGACAATTAAGATTTAATTATGCCATAGGTGGGAGCTTCTCTCTTTCTAGCCTCTTCTTTTATTATACTTTTACTTGCATTTTCTTTAGATTTTTTGTGTACCTTTATCTATGCTAATTGTTTTTTTTATATTTATTTGTATTTTTAGTAAGGGAGATAAAAAATTTCTCGCAGTGGTTTAAAATGACCTTCTACTTGACCTTTGGTTGGAAGGAAATAAGGACTTATTGTATCCAAGGGACTTGAGAAAAGATCTCAAGGTTTGGATAAACTCTACGCGAGACGTGAATGGAGTGAGTTGTATAGAAGGGATGAAGGGTAGGTAACAACTTCGACTCACTGATAAGTAAGTAGATATTTTAGTTGGAACAATTAATTGATGATTTTGATCTTAACAAATGAACAAAAAGTTTGATGCATATTTTCTGTGTGTGTTGTGTGGGACAATTTTTAAATTTGAGGGGCTGAATAGCATATCAAATTCCAGAGTTTATGGTAACAAATTCTAAAACTTTGTTGATGAAATCCAAAATATCTAAATCCAAGATTAACAAGTTAGATCTAATAGAATAGGTAACCAAGATTAGCATGGATCTAATATAATACTTAGAAAAGTAGCATGCAAAATCTAATATGGCAAGATTACAAATACAATACTTGCTTGAATCTAATGACGACTAGAATTAAAATAAAATATTTTTTTATTAAACACTATCCCTTCCAGAAAGCTTTTGGAGACCGAGAAGCTTTTTAAACAAAATTGAGAGTTTAAGCATGAAAACAAAAGAATGTACAACAGATTAAAAGAGAAGGAAGTTACAAGCCTTAGTTGCTGTTGACCATTGAAAGCACGAGCAGTGCATTAACACAAGGAGAATAAGAGCACTTTAGAAGAGAATGAGAATTTTGATTGTTGAAACAAGCGCTTTGAGCTTCCTTGCCTAACATTGGCAGCTGATACTATTCCGGTCGACTGCCATTCCTTCAGTTGCCTAGAGTTTGCTGACATGGCTATAAGCTTTATTTGCATCGATAATAATTCTCTAACTCTCGTTGCCTAGACTCCTTTCAGGCGCCTGGAGCATGGTCAAACACCTATATTGACCGTCTCCTATGGATTGCTAGATTACTCCGACACTGGTCACTTGAAGCGTGTTCCCATGTGGGAGGGCATTTTTTATTTGCTTCGTTAGAATTCGACCCTTGCTCCATTATACAAATATACCATATAATTACTAACTCGGCTATGCCTTAGAGAGCATAAAATGGAGAATTTTAACTTCTATACGTGAATATATAAAAGTATTTATAACAACTAGTTTTATAATGACTACTTTGTAACTACTTTATAATGACTAATTTTATAACGACTAGTTTGTAAGGATTACTTTCAAACGGATAGTATATTTTATTACTCAACACAAATAACATTAATACATATAAAAGTGAATTACATAAATGAAATACATAAAAACAAATTTTATAAATATCACTTAAAAGCTATCTACTATAGATCACATATCTTTTAAATACATTTATAAAATTTAAAATATAAATTAAGCTAATTTTCTGTTATCCTAGGAGTATGATTCATAAAGATTTTATAATCCTTTATTGTTATTTCGTATTTTTACATACTTGATTCTTTGTATTTATAATTGTTCTATTTTTGTACCTCATCAATGGCTTTAGCTTATCATAAGGATGGCAGAATCAAGCATGGACACCATAAATGCATTACTATATTATCCTCTTCTATTTCATATCAACTTTTCATAAATCTAAACCACCTAATTCAATCAATGAGTTTAGATAAAAAATCATTGATAGATCTACATAGCTCTGATAGGACCATTTTCCAAGTGGCACATGTTTTTGAAAATGCCTCAAAGTATACATGTGCCTCTTCCATCACATATTAATTTTTAAAAAATCTAAATCCTTTAGGTATATCAATGAATTTAAATCCATTAATGATCCTCTAAGTATGGATGTCAAAATTAAGCATGGACGTAATAAATACATTCACTATACTATTCTCTTGCATTATATGTCAACTTTTCAGATATCTAAATCTTTTGGTCTATCAATAAATTTTGATCAAAATCTTTTGACGAATTTAACAAGTTTTGATTGGACTCATTCCAACTCGTGTGGATTTATACAGTGCTCTGGAGTCTAAATATGCTTTCTTTTGACTATTTTGAGGCCTTCCTAACAACATTTTTAAATTTTCACAATTCTGTGATCTTGTTTTTCTAAGAACAACACATATTAGCCACTTGTGAGAATTACGGTGCCGTTCTCTCAAAACCAATCCTAGAGTGTTTAGGATTGGGCAATCGATTCAAAATCGAACCGACTTAATCGAAATCAAACAAATAGATTTTTTTTTAATTAGCCAAATCAACATAATTTTATAGCAAAAATTGAACAAATTGAATCGATAGAATATGTTAGATCGATTTTCGACCGAATTAATTGAACTTTTCAATATATCATAACGGTGCTACAACACTATAGTGATGCTGATATTTAAATTGTGGTGCTGATCTTAACCCGCAACACACCTTTTTTATTTATTTAATTTTCTTTAAAATTAATTTTATTAATAAAATCAGTTCTCTTTATTAATTTTATTTTTGTAATTATCTATTAAAAAAGAGAAAATATATTTCCTTTTTTATTTTTTATTAACTTTCTTTTATATATTTTTTTAATTTTTAATTAAAATTTTAAAATAAAAATAAAATAAAAATATAATGGATAAATTTTAGAGGATCACGATGGATTTAATGATTATTTAAAAGAAAAATAAGTCATCAATATCTTTTATACGAAAGTTTTGTTTTTGTTATTTTGATCAGTTAATTCAATTTGAGCAAATGGGAGAGGAAAGAGGATTGAAGAAAAATAAAACAGAGAAAAAAATATTTATAGACATCCGAATCAAATTTTTTTTTTTTGTTTTCTTTGAATTGTGGGCGGATGTTTTCGAAAAAGGTGATGAGTTAGCTGTGGGCGGCAGGGGGTATCTAATGGAAAACATATATGCCGTTTGGAACTTCTGAAAATGAGATGCATTTTTTTTAATATAATTCAATAACAGTGAAAAGTATGGGTTACGAAATTAGCGCATAAAGAAAATAATTATTCTCCTCCAAAATTTGACAAGAATAATACTTAGATCTGAAGCTATTAAAGAAGCTGTCATGTGCTTGGAAGGTGCAATTTACTTTTCTTCCACATCGGTGAAAGTGGAGTTTTGTCAAACTAACGGGGCTGGAAGGGTCGAATAACTAAAGCACAAGCTTTAAGTCTGGACCGTTTATATATTTATTGAAAGATTTGTTTTGAATAAATAAATATTAAATTAATCACGTTCCTGCCAACTATCAAGGTGACTGTTATTTCTGATCTGGACCCTTTTTTTCTCGATCACAGGAAGAAAAATATAAAACTAAATAAAAATAACTATTTATCATTATTTGTTAAACTTCAAATATTTTAATTTATAAATCTTATTTTTAGTAATATAATAAAGTGAGTAGCACGTCTCTTCCCCCACAGACCGTGAGAGGAACTGCGGAGAGAGAGAGAGTAAACTGTTGGGTGCTTCTTCCGTTCCTTTCGCCGTCTTCTTCCGCTTTTCTCTTCTGCTCGCTGCTACTGCCGCCCGACGAATCGCTCTCCTCCGATCGAGTTGGTTGCTTCCGATGCCCTCTAAATGGGGAAGCCCGAGGAAGTCCGCGTCGAGGTCCCCGATCTAGGGTCCGACCCCGCCGCCGCCGCCGCCGCTTCCGGATGGAGAGGCACTGCTTGGATCTGCCGTGCCCTCTCCGCCAGATGCCTCCTCGTGCTTGTCCTCAGTGCTGCAGTGCTGCTCTCCGCCGTCTTCTGGCTGCCTCTTTTTCGCGCCCATCGTTCTGGTTTCGTTTCAGATGACCCCGGAAGCCTTCACGGTGAGCTTCGTTTCCTGATTTCGTTTGTTGACAACGGATTGGTGAATCAGAGTTTGAATGTTTCGTGCGAGGTTTCAGTTGGATTTAGGCCTTTGAATTTTGGGGGTCTTCTGCTGCAGATATAGGTGAAATCTATTATATTGTGGCATAAGGATCTCATTTTTAGGTTTTGCACTGTATATTTCTGCGTCTTCTCTTCAATAAGCTCTAGGTGACAAGGTAGGGGTTCAGTTTGCAAATAGACATCTTATTCCTAATCACTACAGAGGGAAATGGAAAAATTATCTGGTGCCAATTGGATGCTTAAATGGGAGAAGACATGTTATCTATCTTTAATCACTAAAGAGTTCATCTTAGATCTTTCTTGATGTATTTCATAGGGGTTTTGTAATTTGGCATCAGATGGGAGAAGACAATGCTATTTGTAAGATTTCTTGTCTGTATGTGATATGAATAATGTGGCTTCGATAGGCTGACTACAAATTCTGATGCTTAAAAATGTTATCAGTCATTCCTGAAATCTAAGGTATTTAGTTACCTGTATTCAAAATTTAGATAGTATAAGCCTTAACTTGAGCCTAGTACATAATCAGGTTCAGATGGTACCTACCTAGACATACACTAGCTTTAACTCAAAGTAACTTAAGCCTTGTTATACTTTTGAGAATTGATTAATACTAGTATGTAGATGATTCGTACTTGAGAGGTGGTGCTTGTTGATACATAACCTTATAGTCTGCATTTTTTTGCTATACAAAACCTTCTACTGTTACTTGATCCTGCATCATTTGTTTTTTAATCACATAAAGTTTGAGGAAGGTCAAGATATTGAGTATTGAATAATATGCTTTCCTTGATTATTTTTCAGCTGAAATACAGGCCAGTTTCATTTTGCAAAAACCAATTTCAGCACTTGTTACTGCTGCTGCAAGATTAGAGTATGAAATTTTTGAAGAAATTGGTATTCCAAACACAAAGGTTCATCTTCATTTTGTTTCTATTATCTGTGTCTGTTGTCCTCAATTTTCTTGTTTTGATTTTTTAACATAACTTGGGTCATCTGAACAGGTTTCAATTATTTCCATGCATCCCTTAACTCCAGAAAACTCTACATATGTAACCTTTGGTTTTCTTCCTGAACCAAAAAATGCCTCAATAAACTCTGCAGCACTCAGTATTTTGAGATCTACTTTGATAGATCTGGTTCTGAAGCAAATTAATATAACTTGGACATCATCAATTTTTGGTGATCCATCATCTTTTGAGCTTTTGAAGTTTCCTGGAGGGATCACTGTGGTGCCTTCACAGTCAGCTTCAATTTGGGAAATAGCACAAATCCTGTTTGACTTCAAATTAAATAACAGCATTGAAGAAATTTTGAAGAACATCGACAGTTTGAAGGCTGAACTTAAATTTGGATTGAATTTGACTTCTTACGAGGTGCTCATCCTGATACAATCAATATGTTTTGATGTTGCGCTTATTCTTATCTATTAAAAGATTAACAAACATTGTCTGTATGTGCAGAATGTATATGTAAAGCTTATGAATAGTGATGGTTCTACAGTGGCATCCCCAGTTACCATTGAGGCTTCTGTTCTATCAGATGTTGGGAGTGGCAATCTTTTACCAGATAGAATGAGGCAACTAGCTCAGTTCATCACAGGGCCTGATGCCAACAATCTTGGCCTCAATAACTCTGTTTTTGGAAAAGTGAAGCAAGTGCAATTATCATCATACCTTGAGAACTCAATCTCATCACTACCCCCCAGTCCATCTCCTTCTCCATCTGATGGCATTGTATCTGCTGAACCTCCATTAAAATCTATTTCCTCACCTGCGTCAGCATCTGCTCCTGCTCTGTCGAATAATCACTATGGACAGCCTCCATGTTTCTACAGTCATACTTTGCCATCACATAGTCCAGGGGCTTATCCACCAACCCCTAATGTTGGTATCAAGTCACACCAGCCACAGTCTCATGCTGTAAATGTACCTGTACCTTCACCAAGTACTGAACCACCAAACTTTACTCCTATTTATTCAGAACACTCACCAAATTTGGCTGCTCCCTCAAGCCATGAAGTGATGAAGCCTAATCCCAAATTGGCTCGAGAACCCTCACTAGCTCCAGTTAGCCATGCATCCAGTCCAATCCCAGGTAGTGGAGATGGTGATGGATTGCTTGCAGCTCCTTTGTCACCATTTATATCACTGTCTTCTGGATGTAAGTTATTTCTTTTAATTATTTGCTCGGTATTTTTGTTGGAAAGAAGCATTACAGATTTGTTTCCATATTGATTCTAAACATGAATTGTTCTACATAGTGAATCTAAATCATTTAGTTAAATGGTTAAAATCTAACATACTTGGAATTAATTAGAAAAAATGAATATCGTTCTCCTAATCGGTTTCTTCTTTTGTATGCATTTAGTGTATTCCATGTTTTGATATATTTACTGTATTCCATGATCTTTATCAAACCTTTGCATTTTCAATTTCTTGTTCATGTTTTTAACAAATTGAATGTTAACCTACGATTCAATTCTATAGGCTTTTTGCATTATAACCTTCACTGTAAAGGGATGTGGGAATGTGATAGATTGCTATTTGTTATCTTAAGTTTCAAGTACTTGTGTAATTTGTCATTGTTTTTCTCTTGCTGCTATTTTAGTTTGCATACATTATATGCTTATTTTAATTCTAGTGTGTTTAAAACCAAATAACTTGATCATTATGGTTGTTTGAGACTTATTGTGTGCTCATTAATTAATAATTATAGATAATAAAGGCATGCTTCCAGATGATCTAAAGTCGTATAAGAAGGTTAATTATATACTGTTTTTTGATAATTAATAGCTGGATGGATATACAGTCATGGTGCTTCATTATATGTGCAATCCATATAAAGGGGAAACTGTAAATGAAAAAGGTTCAGCTTCGTTAATTTTCAATGTGACACATTTATATGTTACACATACTCCTGGTTATGTAAACTAAGTAAAATTCATTGCCACCTATCTTATCTATGAGCTCAGTTTCTTTAGATGCTCTCAGACCTTTTTGAGAATGTTGGCTATAACACAAGGCAATGTACATTTCACATAACTCGTGTTCCACCCACATAAAAAACATGCTTGTGCTGTCAACGGCCTGGCCCATTTTGTGGTTTCATGGTAGCCCACGGGCCAGGCTAAGCACTACCTGAGAATGGACCTGCTGGATTATCTCACAAAATTCATATTTCAACTGCTCCAAATGACTAAAACAATCCTATAAACATTTATTAAAAAAATCATAAGGACATATTGCAATTTGACTATAAATATATCAAAAAGGCTTTAAAAACTCAAAAAATCACAAACTTTTTCTATATATGCAACTCCACCGTTTTGCCTTCCTATCCAAACCCGTCCTTAGTCTCATCTCAAGCTTTGAAATCTCAATTCTACTTTTTCTTTCTAGCATTATAAGATTTAGTTGTTGTTTCATTCTATCATAATCTCTCTCCCCCCTCTTCTTTTCTCTGTTAATGCCTTCTTAATATCAGATCTATAATTTCCCAATTTATAGATTTTAAAATATTTTAAAGTTTTTTTTCTTTTTTATTGGGCTGGGTCTTCCTTATATTAAGAAGAGATTACAGCTCAATATTAAGGACAGATGCCCAACTTCCTATCTTTTCTCCATAAATTTTCTCCCCTACATCACATCTTTAGGTAGCTGTTTCCCTTCTGGTAAGAAACATGGGGTTTTGTTGCATCATAGTTCAATGTATGGTTTAAAATTTTGACGTGTGCCGAGACAAGCACGATATGGTTTTGGTATCGTATGGTGCTGTGCCGATATAGTTTTGGTATTTTTAAAATATAAAATATATTAATTAAAATAAAATATTTAACACAGATATTTAAAAAATAAACAATATCAACAATAATCTTTTAAAAAAGGAAAAAAAGAAAATAGATAAATAAAAAATTTATTATATTTTTTAAAATTAAAATAAATGAAATATAAAAATAATTAGATAATTTTATTAAGGTTTAATAAATCCTCTTTAGATTAGCCTCAATCATAACTAGGAGTTGATTAAAATAATTAACCTAAGTTTTAATTAAAAAAACTCGAAATATGACGGCACGCGTGATGCACAAGCTCGCGTGACTCTGACACTACTGCGGGGGTTGCGTGACCCCTCAGTGGTGGCTAGGGGGTCACACAACCCCTCAGCAATGGTTGCCGGGGTCGCATTAGGGCTGTCATTTTGGGTTAGGCCCGTCGGGTTAGCCCGCCCCGTCAAACAATTTAAGCGGGTTGGGTTGGAATTTTATCAACCCAAGCCCGTCGTTGGTCAACCCGCCTAGGCCCGCGACCTGTGTGGGTCGGCCCGAGACGAGCTTGGGTTGGGCCGCGGGTTGAAAAATCAATGTAAGGCAAGTTTATGT
>JBBPFP010000032.1:3621019-3631772 GCA_037974795.1 Kaempferia galanga
ATTGGGGGAGCCTGTGATAGGGGCAATCCAATATATCCGGGTGAATTCGAGGTTACGTCTTCCATCTATGGACATTGGGTATCCAAAGGGAGTAATACACTAACACGACTACTGTATGTCAGGATTTTAGTTAGAATCCCTACAAAAGCATGAACATGGAAATAAGGAGAAGAGGGATTTATAACATCAACTAACATTATAATGAAACTGAATTCCTAGAAACTATCTCCCTAAGCTCAATCCCTCTTAAGATCATCTCTCTTCCTGATCAGCTTTAGCTCACAAACATTCAACAATCAACCTTCGATTCTCTAGATAACTCACCGTGTGAAGTCAACTAGTACTTAATTAACAATCCTTGTGACATTGATATTTTATTACTTAACGACAATCGTGCAATCGTGAATTGTACAACAGCTATTGATCTTCAATTAGTTAATTATTTACTGTAGCATCCGAATCATTTTTCCCTCATAGCCAATCTTATTGTATCAATAGCTCTATGCTTGGATTCTTACTTTTCCATCAGTCACGTAATATTTTCATAGTTGACTTCCCGATTGACTAACCCACAAATATAAAATAAAATGTTTGTGATGATCTAGCCCGAGTTGATTACTTAGTTGAATCAATCATCAGGCACCAATCTTCAATTGACTGATCTGAACAACTAACTCTAAGATTAAGTCTTTGCATAATTCATGTACCCAAAACCCAAAGTACATGTCACTCATAAACTCGACTCTCACTTTTAGACTTTCCTACCGAGAGGCCAAGCCTTTGGAATTTCAGATATTGCCTAAAAATATAAATCCACTATTTTGGCGTCCCGTCAGTGTCGACTCCATAAATAAAAAGAAAATAAATACAGATAAATAAGTATTAGATGCATAGTAAGATAATTTCTAAGAATTGACCCCTAATTCTTAAATTAAAAATGTTATATGCCTAATATTTACGCTAAGTCCTAGAGACATTACTTGTAAAATTTTATACGTAAAACACCTTGTCTTCAGACTTTTCTCGTATGCATAATATCAGTCAATCTCGATCCCACCAACTTTATACGTAAATTAATAGATTGTTTCAAAATAACAATACTATTCCAACTACAATATTGTGGAGAAGGAATTGCAATAAATAAAATGTAAAAAAAAAAAAAAAAAACACTAAGTTCGTAGTTTTAACTTAGTGTTTTTTTTTGTGAAATAATTTGCTATTTTGGCAGGATTCTAGGATGCAGTAACATTAATATTTAGACAGGCAAGCTGAACGGGTTAAACTTGTTGCCAGTTGATCTGAATTTCTTTTACTAGGCAGATAATAGGATTTAGAATGGTTTCACGTGTATTTTATTTTTTTTTTTTTTTTTCAGATGTGGGACAAAAGCGTGGGCACCGTCTGCAATTAACGACTGCGGTTTCTGCCTATAAATGACAGATACCGTAAAAAGACGACGTCTTTGGGCTGAATCCGATCTGGAATCAACTCCCGACGACGAAAAAGATCGAGTTGGGGGAGATACCTTGTCGCCGATCCTTCCAAATGGAGGAGAATTTGAGGTTTGTTGCGTCGAGAAAAGAAAGGATTTTTTATTTGATGTCCTCACCTGGTCGTCGATGTTGGTGAAGATTGTTGCGGACGGTAATCTTCCTTTCTTGACCAAGTTAATGTAGTTTTCCTGATAGCGATCGATCCAATTATTCTTCTTCCTCAGTCGAGATATAGACGCTAAATTTTGCTTTCCAGCGAGTGTTTTTCCAGTTATTTTTTTTTTCTCCATCTCTTGTAGAATTTGGGGATCATGGGTTTTCTAAGTGTCGTGGGCAATTCCTTCGGGTGTTCCGCCACCGGAGAGCGGCTGGTGTCGGCGGCGAGAGATGGGGATCTGCAAGAGGCCAAAGCCCTCTTAGAGGTCAATCCTCGACTTGCTCGGTACTCCACCTTCGGCGTTCGGAATTCGCCGCTCCATTACTCCGCAGCTCAGGGTCACCATGAGGTAGCCAGAAGCCTGCGTTGGTTGATTTTGCATCGTGTTTGAAGCATCAAAAGAATCTCTAACTTCAATTGGTGATTTTCTGTTCTCCAGATTGTCTCTCTTCTGATCGAATCTGGAGTTGATGTTAACCTAAGGAACACACGAGGACAGGTAGTACCAAAAACGGCGCTGATTTTCTTGTAATTTACTCTGTTCAACTCGTGTTAATGTTGCAGACTGCATTGATGCAAGCTTGTCAATATGGTCGTTGGGAGGTTGTCCAGACATTAATTCTTTTCAAAGCCAATGTAATCTGCAATTCCACCTACACTCAATGATTGCTTGCCAATTTCAGATTCTCATTATCTTTTAATACAATGTTTGGAAACTGGCCATAGATTCACAGAACAGATTATCTCAATGGCGGAACAGCTCTCCACTTTGCAGCTATAAAGGGTCACACTCGTTGCATACGCCTTCTCCTTGCTGACTATGTTCCAAGCATATCTAATTTTTTGAAAATGATGAGGTCAAAATCAAAACGAGAATTATCTATTCCTGACTTCGATAAGAGGTATATTTAGGTTTGTTGGTATCCCGTGCTTCTTTTAGAAGAAGATTTGACCTCCTGCTGCTAATTGGCAGTGCATTATCTAAGGTTGTGAACCAAAAGGCTGATGGAGGCATAACAGCTCTGCATATGGCAGCACTAAATGGGCATGCTGAGACCGTGCATTTACTACTAGACTTGGGTGCTAGTGTTTCTGAAGTCACTGTGAAAGATGGGTCAACAATTGATCTTATTGGTTTGCTTTTCTCCTTTTTTTTCTTCATCTTCCATCTATTTTCTTGTGGAATTACGTCCTTCATACTTGGTCAGTTTTCCTCAGATTTAGAAAATTTCTTTCATCTTTGTTAAATAGGGGAACATATTAGCAAGAGAATTTGTTTTTCTTCGTCAAATATGGTCATGACATACTCAATAGTTAACCTTTGCAGCCTTATAACAAGTCTTTGGACCTTCATTAAGTAATTGTGTCATCGTCTTAGAGGGAACCCTAATTTTTTTAAAGCAAGAAAAGAAAAATCTGAATTTGTAATGTTAATTTGGTAAGCAATGAGGAAAATGAATCCAGCCCTATCTCAATTCCTAATGTAATTGTTATATTCATAGACTTGTTCTCCTTGATGTAGCTTTGTGGGATAGAAATGAATGCATTCCATACTTGTCGCCTAAGCCTCATGACTTGCATGAGAAAAGTGGGAATGAGCTGCTTCACATATTTCTGGTATCTACCAATTCTAAATGACAGGATAAGAGATACATGGCTTTGTACTTATCTACTCGGGCCAGGGGTCATTTTTTTGACTGAGAGTGGAAGTTTGAGGTTATTGTCTGGCAGTGTACTTTTCTAGAAATTGCAACAATAGCTTCAATTGTAGTAGAAGAGGCACTTATTTCAGTTGATCACTAAGTAGTATTAAATTAAAAATTCTGCAATTTTCACTATACAAGTTTTCCCACTAGAGAGATCATTATTGTCTGCAATATGTTTCAGTTTTTCTTTACTTTCTCTAACTAGATCACCATATCCTTCAACTTGATCACAGTACATTTACATAAAGCAATTTTGTTTGATCTATTCATTCATGTATTAGACGAAGTAAGGTCAGTTATATGAAATAACTAATTTCAACCCTTTTAATCTTATCAAGCAGGTGCTGGAAGCACACCGCTTCACTATGCGGCTTGTGGGGGAAATGCAGTGTGTTGTCAGGTATTAATTAGTTTTTCATTCTCTGTAAATATGTTATATCAACACACGATATATGGGCATTCAGGTTCTTATAGCAAGAGGAGCCAGCTTGAGTGCTGAAAATGATAATGGGTAAGGTCCTAAGGTTTAACTCGCCTTGATTTATGATAAATCTCATATAGAGCTAGAATTCTGCCTATTACTTGACTAATTGCATATATTTCATCCACCCCTCAGATGGACCCCTTTAATGGTAGCCCGTTCATGGCATAGAAATTTGATTATAGAAATCCTAAGTCATAGATCAAGTGGTCGCATAAAGGTTCTCCCCTCCCCATATTTGTCTATTCCTCTTATGAGCATCATGAAGATTGCTAGGTAAGTCTATTTGACTTTTGTTATTTACAAACTTTAACTGCACCCCTTATCTTTTGTCCCTAATAAACTACTCATACGCAGAGAATTGGGTTGGAGGAGCACAACCCAGTCACCTGCATGCACTGATCCTTGTGTTGTTTGCTTGGAAAGGAGATGCACAGTAGCTGCTGAAGGTACACTGATTCTTATTTATTAATGGTTTCAGTTTATTTCCCAGCCTAATTCTGTGGATTATGCCATTTCAATTGCTGATTGGGTGCTCATGTAACCCATATCAGAATAAGTTTCTTTTTTTCCCCCTATTTTACTTCTGTTTTGTCCTGTCAGAGTTTAATCTACAATAATAAATATTGCTTGGACCTACATAATTCTAGGTAGCACAACAAAACTACATTAGCATCAGAGCAAAATATAGTAAAATAAATCAGCATCTCGATGATAATCACCGACAACCATACATGAAAGCCATTGAAATATCAACCTTTCTTGTAACTATGGAAAACAGAGGAAACATTGTTAGCCACTAAATGCTAGCAAGAATTCAGTGGTATGATAATATATGTAAGAAACAAGATCGACAAAGAAGATTGTAAACAAGAATCAGAACATGCGAACTCAAAGAATATGCAAATTGAAACACAACGGGGAAATACCTCATATACACTAATGCGACATGGTATTATCGATTAACATATACCATTGCGTTAAGAAAAACTAACAATTATGTTTAATACATATCTCAAATTGTAATACAATAAGTAGAAATGAAAACTACATTAGTGCCTTGCAACACAATATTAGCATATCATAATAACCATTGCACAAGTAGCTTTGAGTGTGAAACCTATGGATTGCCCCTTCTCTCGAACATTACGGAGAGGTACACTACATGCACTCAAACATAAGTACAATTGCCTCACTAGTAGTCTAAAAATGCACACTTACTGGCCAGCACAAATGGCGAGTGGCTTGGTGATTTGTGTTGTCCGAATTATGTAACTTACTAGCTCTTTCTTTAAGTTTTTAGGAGTTATACAGCAATACTTGAAACTAGGGAGTTAAGTTTTTTAAGAAGTTGCCCTCTGGTGTACTTGTAAATGTTTTTTTCTACTATTAATACACGCTCAGTTGCCTTGTGCAAAAAGTGTGTTATCATTTCAATGCTTACATACCCGCCAACAAATTAGTTGAAGGTCCATATAATTACATGCCTGAAGGCTCATTGGCATAAGGCTCTTAATGTAGGCAAATGGTTAGGAACCAATAAAACATAAACATAGCAATCACAACTAGGAAAGTATATTGTGATACTCAGCTAATCAACTCATTGCATACATGTTCCATGTATGAATAACCCCATCACTATAATGAATAGGTATAACATTTATTTCATTATAATTAATGTATTTATAAAAGGAGCATCATGCATTCACTAGCACACATTATCTACCCACAGAACGCATGTGAAATCTCTAGAGAAATAACCTCACAATCTCATAAACATATCATTATCCTATATGATATAATATATGTGTATAAACAGTCCAAAAAATACCATAAACACTAGTGAAAAAGGAAAAATAATGGTCAAATAATTTAGCAACTCTAGACAATGCAAGTGGATCAAGCAGTAAAAGGAAAATAAAATGTCATGTCCAAGTTAACTTGGAGAAGGGAAGGAATCAAGGTTTTGCCATCTATACATTTGATGGGACTCGCATTGTCTAAATGAGGGAAAGAAGCAAGAGGGGTCTAACCTAGAAGACGAGAATGATGGATGGTTAAAAATCATTACTATTGCATACCTAGGGTACCATTTACATCACCAATCATTGAATCACTAGTTTGGTCAGAGGAAAGCCTCTACTCGGATGATTGAAGGAAGAAGCATATTGCATTGATTAAATCTTGGAAAATTAAGAAAAAAAACAAATTGTAGAAATGATGATAGACTTTAGCACAGAAAGATTCATGCACCAATCAAAATAGAAAAGAAAGTCACAAGATCTATTATTGTCAGTGCATACCTTTTAGATTTATAATAAGGTGCTCTCATCACAAGTAGTACCTTTAAGCTATCAAAAAAATAATCATTGTTACTTTGATGTCACCATTCAAATAACCCACATGAGTTGAGGTAGCGAGCACTAGTAAACTTCTAAATGCTACTACTAAAGGAATCAACCCATCCCATTGCTATGACTTCCACCACCATGAAACCTCCTAGATTGGCTTAGTAGCATCGGGAGAGGGAGAGTAAGACTCACCAAGACCGTATAGAGGATGCCTCATCAACACTTGAAAGAGAGAGGAAAGAAATTGAGATCAAGAGGACCGGGTGAAGGAGGAGAGCATTCTTTAGTGGGGCTATGAAGGGGAAATGGTTTGATCATGACCTTGACTGATTGAAGAATGAGGTGAGCAATTCCACAAAGGAAGCCAATTGCAAATGTTGAACTCGAGATCTGGGGGCGACGATGGCCAAACCTTCTGAGCTAGAAAAGAAGGGCTTATGTGTTTAAGAAATGATTCCAATTTGCATTTTTAAATCAAGTATGATTCCTCATTATATGTGCCCAAACAAAGAAATAGATTACATCAACTCTGGGTATGCCAGCTTGTCTGCTTGTGAATAATGCAATTGTAACTGCTTTAACAAATATAAAGTCTTTTCTTGTCAAGAAACTCCTATGTTGCAATAGCTGGTTACCAAAGAGATTGCATCATTTATTAAAACTTTGCTTCTATCTAATTAAGGTTGGTGCAACTTGAAGTCAAATTGTGTTAAGAAGACAGCTAAATTATTGATGAACTTGTGCCTCATACTTATCACATCACAGGTTGCAACCATGAATTTTGCACCAGATGTGGCCTGTACCTGTGTTCCACCGCCAACACCTCAACAAGCTTGTTGGTGCCACCTGGATCCATCCCTTGCCCCTTGTGCAGGCATCCTATTGTCTCATTTGCCAAAATTCCTGGAGTGAGTCCAATCCGGGAGCTGCCGAGAAGCAGTATAACCTTGTCTCTATGCACTGCCTGCCCATCTGTGAATGGCTTTAGTGCCACTGCACCAATGACTACACAGTTCTGTAAGCCCGAGTTCCATTTCACCAGGGCCCCTCCTTTTGGCTCCTCTTCTTTCAGGTCACTTAGCTGCCAAAGCTTTCCCTCCATGAAGATGAACCAAACACTTTGCATGGGAGTTCCTGAGACAAGCCCGTCACTCGTTAGATTTTCAAGGTCTGGTTCGAACTTAAGACGAGTCTCTTTCACATCGCAAGCCATTGTCACTAATGCTGAGAGGGGTTAGTTTTTTCACCTTCAAATCAATTTTTTTGTCACCCCTACGATTTCTGCTATGTATATTTTGCCAAGTTTGTTCAGTAGAATCATGGATTCTGTAATTACTATTTGTAATTAAAACAAGTGTGTTTGTGTATACTGTAGTCAAGTTGTTGCTATGAATTTTTTTAGCCAAGAAAGCAGTAGAACTATCAAATTTAAGTGCATTAATGCAAGATAACTTGTTACACTGTTGGGATACTGAGCGTTTATCGTTTCGCATAGTTCAAACCTTTCAGTTTCAGAGATCATGACTGCGTAGAAAAATGAAAAGAAAGGAAAAAATATACCACTATTTATGTTGTGTTTATTCTCCAATAGAACGGAAACGAAAAGAAAGGAAAGACATACACTTTCATTCTGTTGCATGTTCATCAGAGGAATTTAATTTGAAATTGGGTCCATAAAATTAAAATATTTTCTTTCTTTGACATTTTAGTGGCTTTGAGGAAGAAACTGAATTAAAAGTTCAGTTATTTTAAAATTTTATTTTTTTTAAATATCTTGAATCCCTAAACCATGACAAGGGACAGCTTGGCCATGTCAGGTTGGAACGATCCTCAGCATCGGTTAGCTCGTATTTCCTGTTGGACCTCAAATTTCTTTGTTCTCTTGAAAAGTTCAATTAATTTGAATTTCAATCGAATTAATTAATATTGTATTGGTTTAGGATTTTTGTTAAAAAAGCAAAATTAATTTGTTCAATTTCAATAAATTGGTTCGGTTTTAAAATGATTACTCCCCTATTGGTTCAATTTCAATAAACGGCAACACAAAGAACACTTTTCTCAAGTTTATATTGGTTCTCCTGGATAACAGATTCAGGTCAAGCAGGAAATTCCATGCTGTTGTTGTACATCAGTCAACTAGATCAAAAGTAAATCTTTAGGGGTAAGCTATTGATGAATTTTTACTCATCCATTATTCAGCTGAATTACTCATTGGCCAAAGAACAAGATTAGCATCCATGTATGAGGCACGTCCTTCTAATTCATCTAAATTCTTAATATAAAGAACAAGACTCGAGAGTATTTTGGCAATTGAAAGGCAAGGGACTTCATGAGAACATACAATTCATTCTTCCTGCCTCAGGAAGCTCATGTAGAAGACACGCTCGGGGATGCAATCGAATCTGCAGCAGGAGATGGTCGGACATAGACTCTTGCCTTCCGCAATATCTCGGCAACAATCCAGTGCTTTCTTTTGCTCAGTGGCCTTGAAGGATCCAACCTTACCTGGGAGGAAAAGCTTAAAATGCCATCAGAAATTTTTTCAAATACAAAGTCAGCTTAAGGAAGATCAAGTTTGTAAATGTGTTATTACCATTAACTAGATACTTCCACAACATTGTCAATAAGCAGAAGTTGCTTAGTAGTGTCTCTAAGATAAATGCATCAATGAACTGACAGATCTTGTGGAACTATAGCCCCAAGTTTCATCTTTTGACAAAGAAATTCCTCTCTAAGCTCCAAATTCTTAGTGAGATTCTTTAAGGTGGCAGTGGGTCACTGCAACTCTATTGATTCCTAAAATCACCTCCCCCCAAGCAAATGAACACACAGATCTGAAGCACCTAATGATCACAGCTATAATATCAAATACAATGATTACATAGGAGATGAAGGATCTCCTATGGTTATGGAGAAGTTTATGATTTTCCATTATTCCAGTATGAGCATGATTGTTTCATATCTAGAAATATCAAATAGCTTTAAATCAAAGGGAGCACATCTACAATTATTCTTTATTTTTCTGAGATATATCACTAATTTCACCCTTTACTCTGTCGCCAATAACTAAGAAAAATCAAGAATCAGTGTGACCTTCCAAGATTTATCCAAAAGGCAGGAGATCTAGATTTACAAAGCAGATCCTAATGGGGCTTGCATATGCTCACTAGAGGAAGACCACCCACTAAATCAGAATGCACAACCACTACCAGCCATTCTCCCATCACCACTACTCTGTGTGTAACAGCCATCTTCAACATATTTCTCTGGTATAGACCTGAAAGCAGTGATTAAAAGAGCACAAAGTTCAACATATTTCTCTGCGTGTAACAGCCATCTTCAACATATTTCTCTGTTTCATGAAATCAGGAGTCCCTTATGCATCCACCTGTTCACTTTGCGTTCAAGAACTAGCTATGTTCCCACTTTCAGAACCTCCATGCATTGTTGCATTCCATCTGCTACTCACCATAAATAGGACTGAGCATTTAGTTAAAACCGAACTAACCAAACTTTTTTTTTTTTAAACAAATCGAATTAAAACCAATACAAAATCAGTTAATTTGGTCGGTTACCGAATTAACCAATTTTAAAAAAAATAAAGACAATTTACAGAACAGCATAGCCAAGTTTACCCAAAACTCAAACTGTGTGAATAGCTATCATATTTACCAAAATATCACAATAATTATAGAATTGACCTAGGTTACAATAATTTTTTTACTGAGAATTAAGGCACCAATGAAATTGTAGAGATATCACCATCTCAAAGTTTGTGCAAATCATCTTCTTGGATAAGTGTGTCTTCCATTCTGATAATCTGGAAACAACTTATATACCTAATCATCATCATCTTGTGGAATTCAAATTGAAAATAATTGTAAAATTTTCCACAGATGATAGAGATGTCTATTAGAAAGTATTAATAACTACCAAGATGTTTAAATGGGTAACAATACAAGTTAAATGAGTCTAGGACGAGTTTGGATAAACTAATAGAAATTAACGACTAGAATGGGATGGATTTAAAGCCTTGAGTAATGAGTACCCGAATAAACTTCATGTATTCATAATAAATATGTATATCACTATATGAACTTTAAAATTCTTAATCCTTCAAAAAATTTTCGACTTTTTACCAAAAGGCGCATATAGAAAATTGTATTGACAAAAAGACGTTGCATAGTTTGGTATATATTAAAAAGTGCAGGTATAACAGTTAAATCACACCAATACCCCTCCCACCAAAAGCCTTCTTCTATTTTCCAATTTCCATACATCCGAACCACAAATTAATAATGATGGCTCGGATGGATATGGCGTAAACATTTACCTTTCTCCCTCTCTCTCTACTCATGCAATTTGCGGCTTCGCTCTCTCAGCTCGTGAAAGATTCGGTCGGTTGTCTTCAAAAGTCTCCGTTCGTAAAATTCATTTGGGCCTTGTTAAGTCACGAAATAATCCCCCTGAAAGGATAGGTCAGGGTCTTCCTGCTTCCTCCTTCAGTGTCAAAGTATTCCGGCTAAAATACACACTGAGTGCGAGGGTTTAGGGTTGTCGTTAAT
>JBBPFP010000032.1:3665301-3678451 GCA_037974795.1 Kaempferia galanga
TATAAAAGAAAATAAGAACCGATTTGGAAAATTTTTAATTTGGAAAATTCTACGCTTCGTGCAAAAGTGAGTGAACGCTTTTGCGCGAAGCTCAGTGCGCTTCGCGCTTAAGCGAGCGAAGCGCGCGTTTGTGACAACTATGCTCCAACATCAATTGGTGAGCCATGGGCATTGTAACTTGAGACTTAGTCTCCATTATAAAGGGTGATTAGAGTGACTCTCGCGTTACTCGCTAAGTTTCCGCCATTACATAATTATTTTCCATATATATTTGGCTTACCTTAGATATGCAGTTGATGTGTGTAAGTGAACTATGGCTCCAAAAAGGCATAACCTTTCCATGGCAGGCCAGTAGAGTCACTATCTCAGCAAGGGTCATGTTGCCCGTGTGTTCGGTACTCGAGGCATTGGAACCCCTGGTCTAGATTTGCCACCCATTCAAATCCATAAATTTTGGTTGGGGATGCCAAAATGCATCATCATATTTAAGACTTGGTTTCCTTCAATAGAGGGCAGTTAATATGACTCTAACATCACTTGGCGAGCCATGGTCATTGTAACTTGAGACTTAGTCCCCATGATAGAGGGTGATTAGAGCAACATCACTTGGTGAGCCATGGTCATTCAACGCTGACTCTCACGTTACTCGCTAAGCTTCTGCCAATACATAATCATTTTGCATATATATTTGGCTTATCTTAGACATGTAGTTGATGTGTTGGTTTGAATTTTACAAGAATTTGCAGGTTGACTGTAGGAGAATTGGTAAGGGATATATATGGTTAATTTATTGTTGTGCTAATATATATGATGGGTGGCTTATTTTACTTCGCTCATTGTTGTATATAATTGTGTGCTATCTGTTACAAGCAATTACTATATGTAGATGTTGATTGTTTCCAATGCATGGTACTGACACTTGTTATTTTGTGGCCTCGAGATTCGTGTCAGTGGTGGTGGTGGACAGTGAATCCACAACCTTGCTTAGAGGAAAGACTAGGGCAATGCTAATAAGACACATGTAGAATCTTTTTGGGTTTAACATGGAGATGTGCTCTCGTTATGGTTTTGGCATGTCCTTGTTGGCACTTGTGGTTTGAATGACATGTTGGTTTTCCCTCAATGTTTTTGGGATTTGACTATGGATTATTCTAAGTGATATGACAATATTTCTTAGTTAAATTGTTCCTATGTAGTGAGTAGATTAATGCTTATCTTTTGTGAGTATATATTCGCAGGTAGAACCAATTTAGGGGGGAAAGTTCTACTGAAATTTTCAGCGGGAAACCCTGTAGATGGCTTAAGAAAGGTTCAGGTTCCAAGGAGGTATATTCTCAAAAGAATCCCAGAGTCTATCAATTTGGTTCATACCAAAGCAAATTGAGCCTAAGGTTGTGGATTTCTCCTTGATATTCTCAATGAGATTTTTGTAGAAATTTTAATTTTTAAAATTACAGATTTTTGAATCTTGGTTTTCTAACAAGCATGGAAATGGGTTTTGAATTAACATCAATCGATAGGTGCCATTGAGAAGTAGGATTCAGTATAAATATATTTTTCTTAGTTCGAAGAACTAGTTATAATCATTCTTTTTAACTTGGTGGTGGAACGAGGAACAGCATTAGTCAACGAGCAGAACAGTGAATTCCATCCTTGTAGATTAGCATGACTCAATATTTTATGCCATGATTTGAAGAAATACATGGCGATCTGAATACAACATGGAATAAGATGCATCAAATCTGAAAACAATGGCCAAGAGCCTAGTTGGTGAGGTAGGAGGATGAGCACCAATAAATAAAGAATCTTGGTGTGAAATGATGAAGTACAGAAGGTGACCGAAATTCAAAAGCCTATAAGTTCTACACTTGAAAAAATGAAGAAAATTTTAAAAAGTATTCAATAGCCACGAATGAAACCAAGAAAGCAATGAGTGAGGCCAAGAATAAAACTTCAAATGCTTGTATCGACAACTTGATACAAAACAAGGAGAAAGGGATATATCCAGAGAATAGATAAAGCTTGAGAGAGGAAAATAGATTTTATCCAAATAAGATACATTTAAGATAAATCCAATAGAGTATTAATAAAGAATGAGGAAATAAATGAGCGATAGTAGAGGTATTTTTATCAAAGTTTTAAGGAAAGTTTAGGTGACCAACAAAGCTTAAAAAATTTAAGTAGGTTAAAAAGTATAAAAATTCAAATTTAATGATATTTCAATAGAGATATGAAAGTGTTTAAGAAGAAAAATATTGAATAGTTTATGAAATTATTTAACTTTATATTGAAAAAAAAATGTACAATCAATGGAAGATAAGTAATCTAGTCCCTTCTATAAAAATAAAAGAGAGTACAAAATTAATATATTATAGAAGCATTAAGCTAATAAGTCATAGCATGAATTTTTGGGAGAGTTGATAAAAAAAATATTAAGAAACGAGACCAAGTTGACAAAAAAAAAATCAATTTAAAATCATGTCTGCAAAATTAACAATAGAAGTGATACATCTAGTTTTAGTATTAGAAGATAGAAGATGACAAGTTACTTAAAACTAAAAGTTTTAAGTGTCTAGGTTTGTTTTTACAAAAGGATGGAGGGGTATATCCTATGCTTTATATAGGATACAAAGGGCATGGTTGAAATAAGAAGAGTGTTTGGTGTTTCTTTGTGATCGCAGGGTACTTTTAAAATTTAAAAGAAAGGTTTACAAAACAATGATCGGACCTGTTATGTTGTTTGGAAGTAAATGTTGTTTTATGAGTTGAACATATGTGAGAGATAAAATTAACAAAGAAGAGGATATTAAGTTGAATGGCGGATGACAATTGATAGATAAAAAAATGAAAGTCAAGATTATTTGAGAGAAAACTCCGAGAGACACGTTTAAAATGGTATGGAATATACTTAGGCGACCAATAAATGCCTTAGTGAGATCGTAATAAATACACATATTAATCGAGAACGAGAGAGACCTAAGAAAACTCGATTAGTAATGAAAAATAAGATAATGAAGTAGGGGATCGAGCATAATGACATAAGAGGATCTATATAGTTACCCCATCAAGTGGAATAAAGGCTCAGTATTAGTAGTTATTTTCTTTATATTTTGTTGTATTTTTTGTTGTTGTTTGTAAGCTTATATTGTAAGAGGGTTGTTCACTTGGAATCTGAAAAGAAGAAAAAATAAAAGGATTCTGGGAGTAACTCATCAATGTGTCAAAGGCCCGTGTTAGAATTTCATTTCAGCTACCTACTAACTCTATTGCAAATATAAACAAGTAAATGATTAAGCGAACAAATATTAAACCCCCTAGCCTCATCCATTGATCCTACACAAGGATCATGATGCCGTGAAGCCTTTAGGCAGCCAAATTAGAAATTTGGAGACAGATCAGAGGATAAGAAACAGGTCTAGTATGGGGGAGGTGGTCAAGTCATTAAACCATTTAGCCTAGACGCACAAATCATTAAATCATTTTGAAATTTGAATCAATGAAATCCATAAAATTTAGGTTGGAGATGTTGAACTGAATCATCATTTTTTCAAACTTAATTTCCTACAATAGTGGGCAGTTAATGTGACTCTTGTGTTACCCATGATAATGAGTAATTAGTATGACACTCACGTTACTCAACAAGCTTCAGCCAATAGATGATTATTTTGCATGTATATTTGGGTTACTCTAAATATGTATTTTATATCTTGGAGTTCAATATTTATTAGAACAGTGTAGTGTGTAGTGTGGCATCTAAGAATCAATAAGGTAAGATAAGGTTGTTTTATAATTGATCCAATATTGTATAATGGGAGGCTTATCTTCCTTTACTCATTGTTGTACTATAGTTACATGTTACCTATTATGAGAATGTAGTATATGTTGATGTTGATTATTTTTGAGAAGTGGTATTGATGCCTACCTATTGTTTTGTAGCCTCCAAGTTTCACTTGTCAGTGATGGACAAACATTTGCAAATGTATTCAGAGAGACTAAGGAATGTTGATAAGAGATTCTAATTGTTCTTGTAGTTTTTTTTTTTTTTTTTTTTTTGAAGGCTTAACTTAGAGATGTACCATAGTTATGGATTTGGTGTGTACTTATTGGCACTTGTGGTTGGAACAACATGTTGGTTCAGAGGAGACACTAGTGGTTTTTTCTCATCATTCTCTAAATTTGACTATGCTTTATTTTATGGATGATATCATATGACAATATTTGTGAGTTGATTGGTTTCTATGTGGTGAGTAGATTAATACTTATCGTCTACACTTGTAGTCATTGGGTAGGCAACCTTAATGCAATATGAATACATTGATAGAGTCAATATAGGGAGTGGTTCTTAAATTTTCAGAGGAAACTCCAATAGAAGGTTTGAGAAAGGTACATGTTTTTAAGAAGTGTATTCTTTGACCAGGGAAGAATCCTCAAATGCATGACATAAATTCTTAATTTGCATTATGCTCCACCATTAATGAGAAATTGACTATTAATGAGTAAATCATATTTCTTGTATCATTGTTCTAATGTAAGGAACAATTACATCACCGATTTATTCAACATTATCGTATCATCATCTTTCATTCAGTTTCCATTCTAGTAATCAAAGAAATGATGATTTTATTCTATTTCTTGAGAATATAAGTGTTGATTTTATTCTTTTCTGATTTGGTTGCCCCATTTAATGAATAAGAAAAACTAACAACTAATACTTGGAAGAAAATTATTTTTGCATCTCCGTTGCAACTATTGATTGTTAAAATAATAATCCTAACCACTAGCACATAATTGAAGAAGCATCACCTAACAAAGTCAATATATAAGGATGGAAATTGAAAAAACTCCTATTAAATTTACATAAGCATTGATTAAACATTGAATTGATTTTTAAAGAAGTTAACATGTTACAAAAACTTACAGTAAATCAATTTTCATCATGATTAGAGTTGTCTAAACCCTAAACCGAACCGAACCAAATAAAATTAATCAAACCAAACTTTTATCAAAACTGAAGTAAACCTAAACCAAATCGAAACTAATCTAAAATTTTTTACTTGGCATAGTTTAGTTTTAAATGAACCAAATTTACACCCTTTTATTAGAATTTTATTCTATTATTAAATTATAAGATTGACAAATTTAATTTATTTATAAAATATAACTGTCAAATTAAGTTGTCATCTTGTCAACTTATAACGTAGTTTGCAAACATTGAATAATTTACATGAATCTCAATTACAAATATATTCATTATTTAAAAAGATAAATTTGGTTTTTCAATTTGGTTGCTTTTACAAAATATCAATCTCAAATTTTTTACACTTCAGTTAATCCAAATCGAACTGAATTTATTTGGTGAAGAAAACAAACTAATCTGAATTTAAATTTAGTTTTGTTTCACTTTTCATTTTGAACTGAATAAAAGATACCCTTACAATAAGACTATAAGAGACGGTCAAATGAGTACTCTTCCGGAAGAGTAATTATAATATTCTTTGGGCTAATAAATGTATCTATATACTTCTCTTTTAAATTACCTTGGCAGATCAATCATCAATTTATATTCATTATGATTATTTGTAGCATTGACATATAGTTCACATATCAGCTCTATACAAATCCGAATGTGATGGCAAGCAGTAGAAAATAAAACTGAGTTTCTAGATTGGCAGGATTTAGTCATAAATAACCATAAAATAGAATATCTAAGTAGACAAACTTGATATGGTGCCCCCCCCCCCCCAACCCATGCAGGCCACCCATGTGCCAGGTGGGCCCAGCAGGCCCACATGGACGCCTCCCTCTCAGTCGCCCACCAAAGGTGGACATGAAAGGTGGGCACCATATCATAACTCTCTAAGTAGAAGGGGTAATTAATTGGATAGCATGAATGTGTTATAATTTTTAAACATAAGTCATGAAGGTGGATCAAAACTTACACAAAGATCCCATACCGTTTGATAAAGCACAAGGGGTAAACAATCACACAAAATGAACAAATGATCTCACAGGACGAATACATAAAATGAGAAAATTCTATTATATAAAGATGACAAGTATATAAAGATTAGGGTCCCTTTTAAAAACACAAACCAAATAATTTAAAAAGTTCAAGAAAAGAAATAATTCTATGCCTAAAAAAACTCAATTGAATAAGGAAACAAACCAAATTACAACTAGGTAAGAAACAAAATTGAATTGAACTCCTACCAAAATTATCCTACATTTGAATAAAACAATTCAAATTTTAAAATATAACTTGTCCTCTTAAACAAGAGAATATACCAAAACAAACTTTTATGAAACGTAACACTTCTAAAAATTAAATTCCTAAGTTACATTAACTCATGTCATTAGTTTATCTGGATGTAAATATATATTTTGGCAAATCTCCCTTTTAAAAACTAGTTATATCATAAGAAAATGTAATTATATTTTATATAATTTATTATATTTATTTAAAACTTACATAATATAACTTCTTGAAATATGAATATAAATGTTATTAATAACTTTATAAATAGCATAAATAGTACTAAAATTAATTAACATTAGAAAGTAGCTGATAATTTAATAAGCATAAAATTATAAGTTATATAGTTTATTAATATAATAATATACATGTTAATAAAATTTAGATATATTAACTCTAACTAATGAAAAAAATTAATTAATATTGATATTAAAATATAATTAATTAAATAATATTCATATTAACCTATAATAACGTACCTTATTAATACAATTGATTTAAATAAGTGATATCAATAAAGCATATTAATACTAATTAACATAACTAAAATTAATATAAATATACTAATATTAAAGCTAATTAATAAATGCAACTAATAAGCAATGTAAACTTATCAACGCAAACCCTAAAACCACTAGTTCAATTGACTAGGCTACCTATGTCTGGCTTTTCCCCCTCAGCATAACTCTCCTTTCCCAACAAGATGTGATGGTCTTCCCACTCGAACAGTAGCTGAACCCACTGAGGTAAGTCAACCAGCATGGCTTCAACTGGTATCCACAAGCCCCATGTGTTGACGAAGTGTCAATTTCAATTGAGACGTGGAGCAATAAGCAGCAAGTTTGCCCTTGATGACTAAATGACAAGAAATTTTAATTCATTCTCACAGGTTTAGTTGTTTTCAGTTTAGGGTTTTCTAAAAATATACATAAACAAGGTCCTCTAGTTAGCAAGTAGAAATAGGCACTTACTGGTCTCAAAGATGGTGGTGAAAGAATATGCAACAGTGGTGAAACAATATCTTCCACAAAAGACATGATAGAGAGATGTCGAGATATCGAGGGTGAAATCATAGTTAGCCAAGTCTTCAACAATTCTTTCTTCTCCACAAGTTGTGCACGACATCTAGAATGTTTGAAGAAGTTCAAGATCCATAAACCATAACAGAGAGAAGAGCATTTAAAGTTAGGAGTAAATGCCTGTGAAATGTCCTTGGCCACTCAATGTTTGGCTTTTCAACTTGAGAAATCAGCCGACTCATAGATATCACTAGAGGAGGTTGATAAGCTGAGACAAAAACACACTTGTTTTTTAAATAAGAAATTGCAAAGGAAGCTCAAAACTTCAACTGCAATCGTTACCAACGAGAGACATTTGTTGAGTTCTCAGTACATACTGAAGCAGCAAATCGGAAATGCCAAGCATGTTAAGACATTTAACCTTCATGTGGCACAAAAGAGAATGTTTTAAGCTTAACATATATAGGAAATCTGGAGGTAAAAGAAATCAAGTTATGACAGTCAAATATGAACTCACAGTTTTTCTCATCATGGGATCATGGTAAGAAAGACTCAGGAAATTTTCATGTATGCCATCCATAGTCAGTTCATATTCGCCGCTAAATTCTAAGTTGTTAGATTTTAGAGATGTGATTGTATAGATAAATTAGTAAATATGACTCAAATAATTATATTACCAGTTAGATATAAGAGAGTATACAAACTCAAAAGCACCAACACCATGTTCGCAACCACCATTGTTGAATTTCCTTTCACCCTTCCGTGTGCTTGTTTGGAAAACCTATAATAAAGAGAATCTCCTTGAAAACATAAAAAAAAATATTTACACCAATAAACTCATTAATCCCATAAACATACAATGACTGATAATCAGCATTTTCACACCTCTTTCCATACATCAATTGTGCTTCTTGAGATATCCTTTCTACCCACAACTTGAGAACTAATGTCTGACTAAATAAATAAAACACTTGGATTATAGCAATTCTGGCCACTAAAAATTATTCAAGTTGAATAAAATGGTAAAGCTGCAACTTACAATGTTGAGGGTCTCTTTTTTCTTGTGAAGAAACTGAAGTGTGTTCAGACATGATCTTATATCACAATCTGCAATGTAAAATAGTAAATGTTACACTTTAAAAAGACTATCCTTGTCTGCAATAATTTTTGCTGTCTCCTACACACAGTTTTTGACTTTGGCCTAGGCACCTGAAGACTAGGCACCAATCTGGCTATCTGGAATACTTGAGTATGGAACCATAATAAATGTACCATTCAATTGTATTTCTTGAAGAGTAATTGGTGTTAAGAAGCCTATCAATAGAGACAACAAATACCTATTTTGTTAATTTCTAGATGGCAAACAATACAAAGATCAAAAGAAAAAAAAAATATTTAACAAATAGCAAACAATTGGGATTTACTGATTGTTGTTTTGCATAGAAAATAAGATGGATGTTGTCATAAGAAGGCATTTAGTTCAGGAAAACCTATGAACTTCTGAAAAATGTAAAGGTTGAATCTGGAGACCGAGATACCCATTCCATCCATCAAAATTTTTAAAAGCGTATGAAAACAATATGTGGTCAACTAATTTCAAATAAAAAATAGGCCAACCATCAAATGTGAAAATAAACAATATAAAAAATATATAGAAATCAATGATAGAACAAATAACGTAACACTTGCATTCAATTGTACCGTAAACATAGAAATTACTACACCATAAATTTAGATTATAAATGTGTTTCACAATTACGAAAACTAATGCACTATGGGAAAAGAAATCACGTAAGAAAAGGTATTATTTGAGAGGGTGTCAGCACAAGAAATAGTTAGGTGTCTATAATCTTATTTGATTTGATTCAACCTAAACCACAGAATGAACCATAATTTCCATATGAGGACCACATAGATCGCTTATCCCACATGTTGTATCTAACACATATAGGGGGTTGCAAATGCTATCTATAAAATGGATCCATCGCATATGCATGTATAAGTGGCTTCTTTGAACAATGTTTTAGACATTACTATATTTTATCAAAAGAGATTTTACAAAGTTATGAGCAATTGAAAGTTGGTCTTCAGTACTTTCCGTCTGTTGGTTCACAAAAATTACATAGAATGATGGATTAATATGTACATCTGAATTCTAGGGCCTGTCAAAATCGATTAGCATCTCCACTAATTGGCCATTAGAGGTAATAGAAGATTTACTAATCTCCTTAAATTGGACCTTCACTGGTCAAAAAATTACAATCAATCATTTTAAAGTACATGTAAAAGCCTTAAAATATTATAGGAGAGAATCACAAGTTTTAGTGATTAATAAAAAATTTTCTTGATTCTCTGTAACTTGTCAATGGGTAGGGCACACATTAAGTATGGACCAGGCTTTCTTGTGGCTGACAAATAACCCAGCCCAGATATATTTGTGTCAGGCTCGTGCTGACGCAGGTATACCAGAACCAGAGCCAACATGAGTCCTGGGGTGAGGACACATCATATGACACATAATGTATCCCTTTTTTACACCTAGACGTCGTGTCATAAGACCTCTAGGATAAAAATCATAGATGGAATTGTCAATTCTATTGCTGGAAAAGGCTTTGTCTGTCTGACTATCTTGTTTTACTTTCTATGCTTTATGTTCCCAAATTAGTATACAACATCATGTCAATTAGCAAACTAGCTTATAATCTTGATTGCACTACTATTTTTTCTACCACTTTTTGTCAAATGTAAGAGCAGGGATCAGAGAGAAAGATTGACATTGTTAAGGAGGATGGTGGACTCTACTACTATTTTGAGAATGGTGATTGTGTGGAGAGACAAGCTAATATGACTGAGTGTGCAACTGTGCATCCTATTGATGTAATAATGTGGCATCGCAGGTTAGGGCACCCTAATTTTCATTATCATAAACACTTATTTTCACATATTTTATTACTAAAAATCTCAATTCCTTTACTTGAGAAATTTGTCAATTAGCCAAACACATATGAAAATTATTTTCAACCAAACCATACAAAGAGTCACAATCATTTTCTCTTATTTATAGTAATATTTGGGGACCTTTTTGAGTACAAAATATCACAACTACTAGAAAGTGAATTACATTTATTGATGATTACAGTAGACTATGTTGGATTAATCTCTGCAAAGAAAAATGAGATTTTGCAAAAATTAAAAATAAAATTTTTTGCTCTATGGTAAGAAAAACAAAATTTAAACCTCATCAAAGTCCTAAGAACTACAATAGAAAAAATAAATTAAATTCATCCTAAGAGAGTGCTTAGCAATGAATGGCATCATTCATCAAAGTTCTTGCACCGACACATCACAACAAAATACTATAGCCGAGAGAAAAAATTGTAACTTACTTGAGGTTGCTAAAGTCGTATGTTCACTATATATATTCCTAAATATCTATTGGGTGAAGCTTAATAAGTGCCTCATATTTTATAAACTACATGTCCTCAAAAGTTGCTCATATGTTGATTCTACCTCGAACCTATCCATTCTTTCTCCTCTATTCCCGTTAAAACCTTTGATTATACACATTTATTCATGTTAATTCCCAAAACCGTTCAAAACATGATCCAAAATCAAGTGCCTCACATCTTGAATTTAATTTTTAAAGAAAATTTAAATAAATTGATACGCTAATTGTGATCCTCATTTGGAAACAAATGAGAGTGGATGGATAAGCATGACAGAAGAAAGATGACTATCAAACTTTAAAGAGGCATGACTGATGTAGTGGTAATTGATATTCTATATTATAAGTACAGCCTTGAATCATATCCTCTACACGTGTTGAGGGAAGTCGTCATGTTGTGAATTGTGGCACTTGGTACTCTATGATCACAACTATGATTCATCCTCATTACATTATAGACTAAGACTTATGGTTACGCTCCTAGAGGATTATAGAGAATTAACTGTTAGTAATCAGGTCCTAAGAGGCTTAAGGGGAGGTTGTTGATGTTATTATACTTGAATTGGGTTGGTTTTGATGTGGTTGGCAAAACCATTGGCAGAATGTTTAAACTATAGTTGCAATTAGGTGAGAAGTCTAAAAAATGTGAAACTTAGTCCAAGCAAAGGAAAAGTCGCAAAGGAGTGAATTCCTAACAAATGGCTTAAGTAGTCTTGATAGATGAGAAGTCTCAGAGGAGAAGAACTAACACTAAAAGTAAAAGTAGATCTTGGCAAACAAGAAATAGCAGAGGAGTCAACTCCTAAAAGATGAGTAGGAGCGTAAATGAACTGAGCAGAGCTTATCTGACTTCAAGCTTGTAAATTTACTTACCTAGCTTGTTTATTAAAATTCTTATCAAGCTTGAGTCCAGTTCAAGCTTTATATGGAGCTCAACGAAAAACATTGTTGTCCTCATAAATTAATTAAACATTTATCTATTTCAAGATTATATCATATATTTTGATGATTTTAAGAATTTTTGCATTTTGAACATATGTAAAAGTGATGCCTAAATTTTCTATTGTGTAGTAAAAAGGATAAGGGGATGATGACTAATGAAGAATGATATATTGAGTATATATTTTATATGTGTGTGTGTATATGATAATTCTTTCTTAATCTCTATTAGTATCATAAATGTTAGAACACATACAAAATCTTTTAAATACCAAATTTTATCTTATTTAAAAATTTTATATTTTGTATAATTGTTTAATTAAGTTAAATTAAACTAATATTTTAAAACTTTAGATTGAGCAAAAGTCGATTCAGGTTAGTTGAAGTCCATAAATAACACGATAGGATCAAGTGGCTTAAACTAGATTTTATTTTGATTAATTTAAAATTAATTCAAATGTATATATAGAGTAATTTAATTTATCAGCAGCAATATATTTTATAAGATTAGAAATTATATTATTATTACTTTTTTTATCTTTCTAACAATCTGTCTACTCCATCCTTAGTCTCACCCTCGTGGACATATAGGGGGGGAATAGAAGAAAAGTAGAGTGTAGCTGGTCACATCGGCCTAGCATTCGCAAGGTCATGACTAGGCTTGGTTGTCGCGAGACCAAGGACACTTTGAAACCAAGCAAGGCCTCTTGCAACGGCCTTTTGCTACGAAACATCTGCAAGGCCGCTACCGCCTCGCGACTTCTAGCCAAGTGTGTTGGTGTCGAATGGTTTCGGTGTAGATCGGCATAGTAAATTCCACCCATGTAAACTAACACGATACGGTATCTAATTCCTTGCTATTTAATCGTCAAAACATTGTAAGCAGTAAACATTAATCAAATTATTAAACAAACTTTTAGAACATCAATAGAACAAATTTGAATACTAATAACTAATACCATTACATGTATGTCATTCAATAATTAACTTTAGTAAAAGAATAATTAAATGGTAAATTGAACCATTTGGTTTAATTATTAAAAAGACATAAATAATATTTACTAATTTTATTTAATATAAACATAGCATTTAAATCATATATTTACCAATTATCCATCGAAGTTTATAGATACTTATTTCAACAACAAAATTATTAAATTGTATCATATTGATGTCAAAAACTATTATATAATAACATTATAGACAAATAAGGTTATTACTATTCAATGGTTTTTTACAAATTGAATATCTATTGCATAATTAAATCTGTAATTTAAATTTATACATGTATATTGGTAATTATCTATCATCTAGCAGTGAACGCATACCACATAATTAAATCTATAGTTAAATATAAGCAATTATATATCATTTAGCAGGGTTAACTAAGAGAGGGAGTTATATTTTAATTAATATTATTAGTGTATAACAAAATTATATATTAATTAACTTCATTAAACATCTCAGAGTATTAAATAATGAGCCATACTGTAA
>JBBPFP010000032.1:3718676-3734510 GCA_037974795.1 Kaempferia galanga
TCTCTCACGTTTGGTTCTTTACCACAACACATCTTTTCTCGATTCTCTAGATAATCTGCTTCATGACCTAGTGGATGATATTCTTTTATTACTTGAGGACACCGTGCACTTGTGGTACGACCACATCACACAATGGGAGGTACCCCACTTGATGAAAGTATATTTTATTATTATATTTTTATAAAATTTAATACTTAACATATCATATCACCGCAGGCAAGATCTAATTTAAACTTTTATCAAAACATCAAGAACCAAGGTTGCACATGAACCACTTAGGGCATGATTACGCCAACACAAAAGCTTCTCTTTACATTTTTGGGCCTCCCATCACTACTATAAATAGATCCCTCCCATGTTCAAATCATTCTAACACATGTTGTGATCTCTTCTCCTCCTCTACTCTCTAAAGAATTCTACAACTTTGAAAATTCTTCTAGACTCAAAATTTAACCCTCTACTATTTTGAGCTGTAGGTTTTTGTATTTTAGAAGATGATTGGAGATAAATTGTAAGAACCAATGCACGATAATATTATCTTATAGAAAAAATAATCCAACCCTTACATCAACCACGATAATTAAATTTTATCTAAATGATAAGTCTATCCAAATGGGTGTAACGGCATTTAAGAGGTGACTCGAAGGCCGATAATATTAAGTTGGTAAAGTATTATACTTGAAGAGTTGCATCTATTATGATGACTATCTATACCTATATCATCATATTGACACACGACTAATTCTAGTTGATGAGTTGATTGAACGAACCAAAACTTGTTGGATCGACTTATCATCATTTTAACACTACATTGTGCCTTATGTGCAGTGTAAACCTTATTTACCATGTTTCCATTTGCATTATGTGATTATGTGTCATGTGAGAATTCACAATGTGCCTTGCATACGATGAATCCACTAACTCTACCTATTTCCTAGGCAGAACTTTATAAGTATGTATAATATCCCAATCTCCCTCCAAAAGTTATACTTGAATTGATTCCTACATTAACTTCCTGAAATCTCCAAGAGGCTCTTCTTCTTGCCTCATTTATGTTAAATATTTTTATTTTGTCTGCTTCCAATGAGATGTTAGGGTTCATCATGGTTGTACATGTCTGTTACAGTTGATTGGTCTAGTCCCACATAATCTATATAGGTTAAATGGTTTACTTTTTTATCTAATTAAGATGTAATTCATTTCTCTTCCTGATCTCAACTATTTACTACTCTTTGAAGTCAACTAACTTCAATAACAGATTAATGTAAAAAAAAAAATTGTGCATGGAACTCAAGCATCGATGTGAACCTCTTTTCCTAATATGCTCGATCTACATTGAGTTAGGTTTAAACAAACAGATATAGGCATGGTTAAGAATTATAATTAGCTGAGATCAGTATCACGTTAGTACTAATGATTCCTATTCTTTTAATTAACTAGATTGTTGTATTACTTAAGTTTTGGACAGGAATAACTTGCCTCCCATATTATGTTATCCGAGTATTCCTCCAAGGGATCAAGGTTTCCCCTTACTGTTCCCTCAAACATTGTAGGGTCTTGTGGTATTATGCTTAGTCTGGAGCGCAAATCATGGAGACCTATCTTGAGTATGTCCACGTCATCAATTAAAATGCTTCCTTGTCTTGGTTCAACTATGCGGAAAAGTGCTTGTATCAAAGTTGATTTGCCGCTTCCAGTTCGTCCTACTACACCAACTTTTTTTCTTCCAGGAATGGTACATGTTATGTTTTTCAAAACAGATGGCAGATGTTCTGCATATCTGACCTGTATAAATGATAAAAAGAAGCCACAAATTACTCACAGAAACATAACTTTTGAAGGCATTAAAAGAACAAAAGATGTTGAATAAGAGTACTTCCTACTTTGGATGGTTTATTGAGGTTTGCAATGCCTAGATGATTAATTAATATGGAAGCAAGAACAAAAAAAAAAAATCAATCAGCTGTATTTGGATTTGATAAAAAATACTAAACCTTTGTTTGTTTCATTTGTATATCCAGTAATTGCCAAAAAAATAATGAGCATAAGCAAAGCACTAGAGCTAAGTACATACACATAACTAGGAAGAATGATGCAGATTTAAAAGTGAACATGTTGCAAAAAGACGATTCGCTCGCCCCAGCACCCCCGCCAACCCGTCCCTGGGTCAATACGGAGGAGGGAACATGGATGTATAGCACATTGTTTATTCAAACAATCAACGTTTCTTATGAAGTCAACTAATCTAATCCAAAGATTACATGCCAAAAGGTACAGATTAAACAAAAGTAAACCTAGGTACAATTTAGATCCCCCTCTCTCTCTCTCCTCAATTTAGGAAATAAAAATGCTCTCCCACACAATTTAGTAGAAACCTATCCCTTTGCATTTCTCTCAATTCAGAAATATATTGCATTTTTTCTCTCTCTCTATCAATTTGGAAATAAATATCCCAAAATTGAAGACAACTCATCTTTCTCCCATCTTTGAAGGTGCCAATTTTGGGTTGTTGCCTTGTTTTGAAAGGAAATTCTTAATGATGATGAAGAAGGAAGTTGTTTAATCTCTCAACTCTCTATAGTTTCCTCCCTTTCAGTTTTTGATCAATCTCTTACTCTCGTGTATGACGATGACCATTAGGGCTACATGTGGCTTGGGTGATTGTAACCATTTTGAATTACATTCTTGGTGGCAATTATCAATAGGTTGTGAAAGTTATCATTTTCTCCTCCTCCATTAGAATTTTCTTTAACTTCAGTGTGCTTGCTTTAGGGCAACAATAACAAGAGATGATAGTTTTAGATACAGTTTTTATCATCTACAACCTTTTTTAGGTAGAATCCCTCTCCTTTGATTAAAGAGCATGCATTTTCAATGAATTAGGGGTCTCAATTTAGACGATAACCATTTTTATTGAATTGTATTGAGTTGTAACATCTATCATCAAGTTAGAAAGATTTTTGCCCTCGATAGAAAGATTAATTGAAAAGGCAATTTTTTTTTATGCAAACAAGCGTGACATACTATGTGTCATGCTACCTTTAAGTTTCTTGGCCATAGATGTTACATGTTTGGTATGATGTAAAGGTTTTTGTTGGTTTAATCATGCTCGAAGTGATTCGATGCGACTTTCAATTTTAATATTTTGGCGAAGAATTTAAGTTATGTTTGTCTTATGATTTAATAAGTGTGTTTGAGTGTAGGAGCTTATCAGAGTACACATGGAGCTTGGAGGGTTTGTGCTTGACAAGGTCGAGTGATGATATGGATAATGACTTGGCGTGGCGTGGCACACTCAGTTCTTGGACGCTCATAGAGATCATAGAAGAATAATATGAGACATCCGAGTGTTGAAGCAACTCTAGAGCAATGACTTGACATAGTCAAATTAGTTGTTTTGTAGCTTAAGGTCCATAGAGAGCAGAGAAGGATGACATGAAACATCCAAGGGATAGTAGGACAAGGAGCATTAATGTAACGAAGATGACAGATGATGAAGACAAACTATATGGGTAAAGATGTGAAAAATGGCATGTGGAAACTAGTCAAAGGATCATGTATATTTGAGGGACCAAGTAAACTGATGGGAGATTGATGAGGGGAGGGGGAGTCAAGTTGCAATGGCAATAAGCTATGAAAGTTGAGTGACTTGTATGCATGGAGCAAGGGTAGAATTCAACTTAAGCAAACTCGATCATTAAGGTGATCATAGTTAGGAACCTATTTGACTGGAATCCAATCAACTCATAGATGACTCGACTACGAGGCAAGTCATCAACTAGCAAACCCTGAACATTGTTTGTGGTTTGAACCAACTTATGATTTGGTTTAATAAACTTATGTTGAATCTAGTCAACTGATGATTGAGTCGCTTGGAAGGACCTTCAAGTACTTTAAGGAACAAGGAGTACATAAAAAATAATAAAAAAAAAGGAAAAAGGAGTGCATTATGTGCTTTAGACGCAATTAAAGGTAGCAGTAGAAGAACAAGCGTCTACTCATCAAGAAAGAGGTAATTTGAATAATGCTGAATAAGTTTCTACTAGCCCAATTCATAGGAAAACGAACCAAGAACAAGAATCATATCGTTTGTTTCACGTGTGCAGAAAGAGGTCATTACCACTCAAAGTTTCCAAAGAAGGGGGTAGTGAAGAAGAAGAAGCAAATAAAAGAGTGGAATAATGGATGCTCATGTTAAGGGGGAGTTCCAAAGGTTTAGGAGGTGTGCTCTTCTTTGAATTTAAATTCAAATGTAAATTCTTCCATGAATAGGGTCAATTCATATCTTTAGTTACCTATTCAAAATTATGGGTTCAAATATCATGATAGGTCTAGGAATACATGGTGTGATAGAACTACTTTGCCTAGGGATAGAAAAGTAGAAAATAAGAATCTAAGCAAGTATGTCCAAAGGAGACAAAACGCTTCTAGTCTTATGAAGCTAATTAAAATTGTGAATCAAGTTTTAACATAAAATTTTGAGGATATGGAAAAAATCCTAGAGAAATTTGTTAATGGGTCTATGAACTTAGATGTGATGATTGAAAGGCAAAGGCCTAAGCATGATAGTGTAGGACCACCAATTCACAGCTAGAGGGGGTGAATAGTGCATTCATCTTTCAATCTATTTTCATCAATAGTACTCATCTACAATATATGAATGCACACCAGAAACATGAAAAAATAACACAAATAGGAAACAATAACAAATCATTCTTTTACGTGGTTCAGAAACCCTGATTTCTAATTTTCTCTATCATACATCTTCTGAAGGTGAAGAAACCTCTTACAATATTTTTTTTCTTATAGAAATATAAAAAACACAACAAATACAAGTATATATGAAATTATACAATAAAAAAAATTACAAATGAATGAGATCTTGCTTGCTTAGTTGCTTTGGTATTCTCTTTAGAAGCTCTGAAATGCAATAACACTTCCCCTAGCACCTCATGGAATAGATCTCCTAAAGTCTCTCATATGAAATGAGCAAATCTATAATCTTTTATCTAGATCACCATCAGTTGACTAATTGTGCACCATCAATTGACTATTTTGCTTGATATGACTGATATTGTAGGAAATGACATGCCTACATCTTCATTATCCTCATTAATCATTTTTTGGCATTACCTTTAGTCGATTGTTCACCATATATTTGTCGAGTTGATTTCTATAGTTGACTCTAGAATTTATATTCGAACCATTTTAGCCTTAGTCGATTGCCCTAGTCGACTCCTAGTGCATCGTTGACTGCCCTAGTTGATTAAACAACCGTTTGTTCATTTTCAACCTATTTTTTAAAACTTGTGTTGAAAATACTATTCACTGAGTTAACTCTATGAGTTGACAGGAAATTCTATTTATTGAATTGACTCTCTAAGTCGACTAAAAATATTATTGATTGAGTCGAATCCTTGATTCGACTTAAAACACTATTCATTCAAATTTCTCTATGCTAAGAGACCCCATGTCTCTCAAATTTCATTATATGCTCAGTACAAGCCGACCTTAGCTTACTAGGACTTTATCCTTGCTTAAAGACTCCTTGCCTCTGAGACTATAATTGCTGACCAATATCTTGCTGCTTTAAGCCTAATAAGAGTTCCCTTTGCCTAGTCTTAGGTCATCCTTAACCTGCCAAGACTTCCACTTCCTAAAATATTCGCCTTTAGGACTTTCAACCTTGCTTAGAATTTAATCATTGCTAACCTGCCAAGATTTCATCCCTTCTCAAACATCCAATCCTCCATGACGTGCCAAAACATCCCATCACATACCTAACATCCCCATGATCTATTAGGATTTCCACCCACGTGCCTAACATCTAGTCACCCTTGACCTATTAGAACTTCCGCCATTTCTAAGGCCCTATTGGATTTTCAACTACCAAGTGTCCAATCAATCATGACCTACTTGAACTTCTCCACTATTAAGTATCTAGTCAAACCTTGATCAACTTAACATATCACTCAACCATCAAACATATTGATCAAACATCAAAATCCAATTCAAACCTTGTCAACCTTGACAAGGAGTCAATTGCACCAATAGATAGCATGGGTTTGGGATACCAATCTTCAGTACCTAAGCTTGAGGTATCATCATATGCTAGGGTGACAATTGATTATGGTATGGGAGAATCATATAGGTTGAACACCGCTAATGTGACATTTAAACCTACAAAAATGGCTGAGGATGGAAACTCCAGGGAGAGCTTCATGGGTCAATTTAGGACCCATGATCTTAAGGATCCAAAAGAAGGGATGCTTGAGATATTAATAGGGTCCATAGGTTGTTCCAATGTGTTTAACGATGAGTAGGGGGCTTATCTTACAAGATTGGCACATTATAAGAACGTTTCATGTAAGGAATACATAGGAAATTTTCAAGAAATATGAAATTGAATTATAAGAGATGCCAAATAAACTAATGCAATGGGTGTATTTTAGTATAGAATTGGATGATAAAATGGGTCAGAATCAAAACTAGAATTTTAGGGTCAAAGTTTTTTTGAACCATTTACCTAGTTTTAGCTTTTGTGTACAACTTGGAATTTGGAAGAACTTTTTGTGTGAACCCATTTTTCCAAATAGACATTGGTAAAACAAACCTCTTTGCAAAATTTGAGAATTTTTAGAGGTTACTAAATTTTTTTCATGAATTTTAGAATTTAGCATGAATTTCAGATGTGGAGTTGACTTGCATTTAGTCCACTAAACCATAGTTAGAGTCAATTGGCACATTGCGGAATGCTAAATCGACACGTTTATCTTTGGGGAATAAACGAGGGTATTGGTGTAAGGATCACCTGATAATCAAATCTAAAATTTTCATATATGACAAAGAATTTAAAGTTAGATATTATGTGATTTGATTCATGTGATAAATTTGCAAGTGCACGTAACATGACTAAATGAGTCTGTAGGTTAAGTGAATTCGACTACTAGGTAAGAAAGCTCTAGTAGGTCAGGTAGACTGAAGTCCTAGTAGATCAGATAGACCAGATATCAAGCAAGGAAGCCTTTGTAGTTAAGGTGGATTAGATACCAAGTAGTGAAGCATTGGTAGGTTAGGTCGACTAGATATTAGGCAGTGAAGCCCTAGAAGATTAGGTGGACTGAATACCAAGCAATAAAGACCTAGTTGGTTAGGGACACTAGATGATGGGCAAATAAGAAATCCCTATAGAAGTCCTAGTAGTTACTAGAAAAAGGTAAGTGCGGGAGAGGAGTCCATTCAGCTAGGTGCTGAGTTGACATAAAAATTAACATTCATTTTGAAGTAAAAGTCAATCAAATAGTTGATATTTAGTTAGCTGCTCTATTACTATATTTTATATGCTTTTGGATTAACTCTATGTTGTAAGAACAATAAAGTTTTCTAGGCGATCAGATAAGAATTTCATATCAGAGTTTGGGCATCTGGAAAAGAAGGTCCAAGGGACTAGATGATGTGATGAACAAAGACCCAGTCTAGATGCTGACATGACAAGGATAATTCGGTCCAATGTTGACGTGCTAGAGATAAGCTTGCATGCAAGCTATCAAAAGATTTAGTCAGTAGTGTACATGGATAGAGAAGCAGGGTGGAAGTGTAGGATCATGTCTATGCTAGGAGGATGAATAGCGTATACAATTTTATGAGTTGATAATATAACAATTAAATAAACAAACAATCAGAATATGCAGCGGAAATAAAATTAACTAATCAAGCAACAATAGACTAAATTCAATATGCACTTGATTATTAACTTAACTAAGACAGACAACTTTCTTAACCAAAACAAAAGAATTATATTTCAACTTGAGTTGACTCAATGATAAATCAGTTGACTGTGACTTGAGTTGACTAGATAGTTGATTGCTAGAAAAACCCCACTCTTTGTTTGACGAAAGTAATGATTGGAGTATAAGATCACAATGATAATTACCTGAGTCAATTGATAGATGTTAAGTCAACTAGAATTGACTTGAGTCAATTGGACAGATATTGAGTAGACTGAAGACAATAACTGATAGGTAATGCTTCCATAATTCACATCTTAATTCAATGGCAAGAATTCAAGTCAATTGGAATTAAATAGAATAGAATTGTGAAGTTTATCTAAGCTTGATTAGAAGGCTGTAAATAGATGGGCAAAGGGTGCTCGACACAAGTACCCATCAGGCAATAAAAAAACTACAATTCTAGTGAAACTCCACTACTCAACTTTTGCCTTTTCTCATCATTGTTTATATTATTTTATAAGAGCTTAAGTGTTTAATTTGACCAATTTGATGCAACATGCCCCAAGGTTGTCAGGTTTGACCTAGATATTTTAAAGTGTGATAATGAGTTTAAGTTATGTTTGTCTGTGTATCTAAGGTGTGCATTGAGTTTGCACTTGAACTTTGGTTTATATTGGCGAAGGATGGTACAAGACAGTTAATGGATTATAAGTTCTGGATGCAAGTCCATTGGCAAATGGTAAAATTCTAGAAGCATAGTTTTTGGGCAAGCGAATAAAGTCCTAAAGGTGCAACTTTTAGAAAATGAAAGTCCTAGAGGTATGACCTTTCGACACATGCGGAAGACATGGGAGTGTGGCCTTTGGTAACGAAGTCCTGAAGACATAAAGTCTTGGGCAAAATGTTGAGGACCCGAAGACAATGGACTATGAGAGATTGTGTGGTTACGTATTTTGAGCAAATATTAATATGACCTTGTAGAGAGCCTTTGACCTAGGAACAAGTTCCTCATCGTAGTCAATTCTCAAGCATGATCTTAGAGCTTTACGAATTCTTATAGAGATGTAAGCGAGTAAAATTGGGATCTCTGCATAGGTTGAGTCAACTAGAAGCACTTCTAATTGATTGATGTGGTTTTTTTTTTTTGACTAAAGACTACTTTCTAGGAAAAAGAATGTTCTCTATTAAACTAGAGTCAACTAGAAAAGGAGTCCAATTGACTCAATAGGATTTGAGTTGACTAATTTACTATAACCAGAAGCTATCTGAATGAGCACCTTGATTCTTTCTTTGAAATCTATCATGTTAGTATAAATAGGGGTAAAAGGGACCTTGCATAAATAACTCCTACACAACTGGTATTTGTTGTGTAAGTGCTCGTTCTGAGATTTCTACTTGCTCTTGCATTATCGTCCTTTATTCTTAATGCTTTTATTCACAAAGAAGATATACATTTGTGCGAGGTTTATCTGCCTCATTCAAATAGATTTTTGTAGAGTGATTTTTGGCATAATCCACCTAATGGATCATCAGGCTATAGAAGGACCAGAGGTTCGAACAACATAAAGATCTCCTTTTAGAATTGCTTTCATTTGTAATTTATTATTATTATTATTATTATTCTAACATGAACAAACACACAAGCAAGAAAAGAATCACTAACGAGTTTATTTGGCCTTGTACAAATGCTAGAGAAAGCGAAATTTGTATCTGCAGGTTAAGACTTTATTCATGCCCTCTAATTTTCCAGTCATAATGGATCCCCGCACCATTTTGTATTCCATATTTATAGGAGACTGTCTTAAGACTTTGATGCAAATTTACTATTCTAAACTGTGTTACTACTGCTTGTGTAATTATTTTTATCTACTAATGATGATGACATGTGAGAACATAATGCAAATATTGTTTGATGTCCCTACAACATAGTCCAATAGCTCGCACATGGCATGCTGATGAAATTGTTCCAAACTAAGAAGAGCTCATTGTCTCACAACTACATAAAGGGGATTTTTTGTATTACGATGACTATATAGAACATTAAAGTCCATTTTCTTTATAAATATTTAACTTTAACAATTTGTCTATTATTCTGAAAATTCATGTAAAATGAAATTTGAGTCATACCTCTAGGTTCGTGAAGCATATACTTCCAACTTGTGGCCAATTAATTGTCGGTTGGAACGTTTCTATGACTAAAGGAGCTTCACTTGGAATTCTGGTGTATTGCATTATCCTTTCAACTGAGATTATTTTGTTTTCTGCATTGCAAATATTCCAGATGATAGATGCTAATTGTGAATTGAGATTTAGTCCATAAGTCACTGCAAGTCCTGCAATGCCTGCACAGCATTCAAACAGATATTCATTTGGTTCATGTGGCAAAAAAGCGTCCATATTCATTAGGTCCATGAACTTATATGAAGAGCAATATCAATTATACTAAAGGCAAATGTTATAATTTTCATGTTCGCATATACTTACTTGGATTGAGAAATCCTGCTGGTAGGTTGACAAGCAAAATTAGAGAGAAACCGAATACAAAGTTTGATAGCAGGTTCAGTCTGAACGACAACCATTCCATTGCAGAAATATTGTGAAACCATGGCCTCGAATGATTATCTATCAGACTAAGGTTTGTATCGCTGAAACGATCTTTCTGCTCAAATGCTCTGATAGTAGTAGCCCCAGAGAGTGATTCTGAAAAGTGATGAAGGATGGGAGCCTTCTGGATTTCTCCCAACCTTGCCAATTCTCTTGCAGTAGGTGTATAGTATTGCTGCATTAGTCAGCCACGAAATTCAGTTTTTAACACCAAAATCATATATTACCATGATTTAAAGACCATATTTATATAAAATTACTTTATTTTAAGTTGTATTCAGGTGAGGCTAAGCCCCATCTTCCTATTTTTGACTGCTAACTCCAATCTCTGACAACAATTGTTATATTTTCAGGTGACCAATCAATCTCTTATATTGATTGTACATTTTTCTTTTAAAGAAAAGGATTTTCTTTTGAGATGAGAGTCTTACTTGATACCAGATACAAATTGCTGTCACAGGAATAAATATTGCAAACACTGGCCAAGCAACCTGTGACATGACAGCAATTGTCCCCAAGATTTGTATAACAGCAAATGCACACCAGCCTAATTTTCCAGGTAATTCTAAGTCAAGCACACTTTGGTCCATTGAGGCCTAAAAAAATTCACGATTAGTTATATGCATGCACCCTATAGTTTTCAGATTTATCGTGAAGAAATAGTTAGGGATGAATCGAGCTACTAACCCTATTTAGAATACGTCCAGTTGGTGTCGAATCAAAGAAGGACATTGGAGCATGAAGGACACTATGGAGCATCTTTTGGAAGAAATGTTGGGATGTAAGAAGACCAGTTTTCACGAGTAGCATTGCTCGGATTAACACACACAATGCACATCCAAGTGAAAGAACTACATACACCGTGAAGAGAATCTCGAGCGGCACACGAGATTCTGTTGTATTGGATGGAGAAGCAGCCCATGCCATCCAATAGTTGCTTGCTACTTGCAATACTTGGAAGCATGTTTGTGAAAGGATTATTATTGGAACCAAGGCGCCTCCTCGTACCGTAGTCAGATATGACCAATAAACATATTTCGAAACGCTTCCTTTCTCTCTTTCCTCTTCCTGTGTCAGTCTGCCTTTGTCAACTATATCTTGAGACAGATCATGTTCAGACTCTTGGTTTCTGAGAATTTGGAATGTATCTGAAATTTCACCTGCATCAGAGTCATTTTTGTTTGATTCCTCTGGAACACCTTTCTCTGCAGCAGTTGATGTGGATGATTTGCTTAAGGTTTCAGCATTGGATACTAGTTGGAGGGCGTCGCTGTGAGCTCCAACTAACGCCTCAAATTCTATGTTTTGTCGCAGAAGTTCATCATACTTTCCTACTTGGGAAATTCTTCCATTCTTCATTACCTGTTATATTAAATAATTGCAGTTGCAATTAGATGATGGGTGTAACTGATTGTGGCTGTTATAATTCTCTGCCCAATGAGTATTTTTTTTCTTTTTCTAAATTTTCTATTTTCATTTTAATGTACGACAAACAAACTATTGATGTTACAGCATAATCACAAGTTAAGCTAGTTTTTGCTTACCAGGATTAGGTCTGCTTCTGGAAGAAATTCAACTTGATGTGTAATGTAAAGTACAGTCTTGTCTCTAAGGGCACCCATCAAACAATTCTGCAGAAGCAATGAACTTGATTTGTTAATACTTTTTTCTAGATCTCAGAACCATGAAGAAACAGAGAGATCATAGTTTGAAAGATATTTTATACATGGTAACCTTGAAGAGTTGAGTGCCAGTGTGAGCATCCAAAGCACTGAAAGGGTCGTCAAGAAGATATATATCAGCATCCTGATACACTGCTCTAGCAATTTGGATCCTTTGCTTCTGTCCTCCACTCATGTTTATACCTCTCTCCCCAATCTCTGTCAGGTCTCCATTAGCAAAGAGCTCAAAATCCTTGTTTAGTGCACAAACCTCAATTGTCTTTTCATATTTTTCCCTGTCAAACTGATTTCCAAATACAATATTCTCTCTGACATTTCCTGATGGTATCCATGGTGATTGAGAAACATATGCTTTACTTCCACTGAGTTTTACTCTCCCCTCCAGTAGGGGTATTTCTCCAAGGATGCATGATAGTAAACTAGACTTCCCTGACCCCACAGTACCGCAAATAGCTACCTTCATTCCTCGATGCACCGTCAAGTCTATATTTTCAAGTGTGGGGTATGCAGATTCCTGATTCCAACTAAATATCCCGTGCTCAATCACAACATCTATTTCTGATTCATTTCTCGGAACAAATTCAACTGCATCAGGTTTCATTTCATCTTCTTGGAGGTACTTTGCTATTCTGTCTGCTGAAACTTTTCCCTGTGCAAGTACTGAAAGTAAATCTGGGAGTGTCATGATTGGCTCCTGTAGCATTCTGAATGTTGCCAATGCAGACAAAACTCTGCCTGTGGTTAGAGGGATTCCTTCTACTATACATGTTCCAAATGTTACAATGGCTATAAACAAGGGTGCACCCCAAAATATAAATGCTGAAACTGCTTGCAGTCGTAGTGACAACCACAGACAATCATACTCATTTTTCCTTAAATCTTGAATTTTGTGAAGATAATTTATGTCCCAGGCTTGAAGTTTCAATATTTTCATGTTCCGGAGAACTTCTGCAGTTCCTTTCATTCGTTTATCTTTAGCCTCCATGATTTTACTCTGGAATCTTTTGTGTGCTCTAGCTATAGGGACATTGCATGCCATTACCATGGCTGTTGCTGCTGACCCAGCCAAAGCTCCCACACCAAGATTCTTATAAAGAACATACATTGCCAATGAAATCTGAACAGGAAGCATCCAAATGATGTTGGAATACCACATGACATCTGTAACTCTTTGGATATCCACAACCATGTAGTTGATAATCTCTCCACTTGTATGACTCTGACGTGATTGGTTTGATAGAAGAAGCCCTTTTTTGTATATGTGGGATATTAGAGCAGCTCTTAGACGCATCCCAAGCTGTCGGGCTCCAAAAACCCATTGTCTCTGGCACACAGTCTCCACCAGTTTGGCACACAGGAATGCTGCTGCTATTAGGTAGCCACTTTTCAAACCATGCTGCCTCTCTCCCCCTAAGAATTTGACAAAGTTGTCAATCAACAATGGTCCAACATAAGAGGCCCCCGCAGATACAACTGCAAAGCTTGCGTTGATTGCGGCCTTTTTCCTTATCAACATGAATATTGCTGCATATACAGATGAAATACTCAGGCCATGCCTTTCTTTGACATTATTTAGGCATCTGTTAAATAAACTAGACATGAAAGCGGATGAATCATTTATAGCAATGTCTGGTACTTCATTCATTTCTAGTGGCTTCCTTTTACCAATAACAAAAAGTGGGTTAAGCCATGAGAAGGTTATTAGCTGTGGGAGACTTGCCTTCCCGTAAGGAGATTTCCTCTTCTGCTCAGTACTTTGCCTCTGTGATTCTGATATCTGCTCAGTTTGCAGTAGTGGTTGTTTGAGGCGACAGGCATCATAACTCATCCCCGTTTTACCTCTGACTGAGAGAACAAAGAGTACTGCACATGGAAAAACGCTCATTATTTCCATGTATTGTTCTACTCTAAGGAATGACCTTTCGAGGAGAATGGATATATCTAGAGCAGCACACGTAGCTGACTGCAGGAAGTTGCATATGAACCATGATCTTATAATCCAAGAGAGCTTTAAAGTTGTTGCTTTCGCAAGTCTAAATATCAAAATAAGCAAAAATATCCATGATATTAGCTGGCTTGCTTCTGCCATAGCTGATGTTAGGTAGCTGCAATTGCCTCGGTTTCCTTGTAGCAAAAGGAAAATAAGTTTGAATAAACTGCTGGCCACTAATAGAAAACAGCAGAATCTGGTGACTTGGTATGACAAACCCAAGTTTGTGCTTCCAAATTTGTGGTCATCAATAGTGCAATTTTGCTTGTCATCAACTCTGGCCCTGAATTTCTTTCTGCAAAGTGCCTTCCATATGAATTGTGCAACGAAGTAACTGATAATAACGAGATGGACCAACATAAAGATATTTTTCCAGAAACAAACGGTGCTCATCTCTTTCCATCCTTTCCGAGATTGAAATGAGGGAAAATCTACAACAGCATGAGAGAAGAAATGAACAAGTAACTGTGCGGTAACTTCAGGTTAGACGAAGGACAACCGTATGTTCAAAAAACAATTTATTGTGATATAACAAGGTTACATTGGATAAGTAACAAGTGAGTCATATGTTATCATTTAGGGGCAAAATACAATCAATCTATGGAATGATAAGAGGGCCAATATTGGCTTCACACATAACTGCTTAAGTTAGTAAGCGGTTAGTCAACCTTTGGAGTGGCATACGTGAGTGGCCTTGTATCAGTTACATGCAAGGAGTGTACTCCTCGAGGCCTACAAAAGGGAATTCGAAGAAGCAAAGAAGAATATGCTCCATAACTTGAAAAGGGTGACAAATGTCCCTTTCAAATTAAAGGTGATAACTTGTCTCTTCTTCAGGCCATCTATTGTTAAAGGCATTCCTTGGGCCTCTTTGGCTAAGTCTAGATTCACCTTTGGTGAGTGAAGCTTCATGAAGCTTTCCCTATGGAGATTCAGATTTAACTTAGTTGAGGTTATAAGCAGTCTCTAGCTAAACTACCTTAATAAGACCCAATTGCCTTGCACTTCTACTGACCTTCCTTAAGTTTGTTTGAATTTCCTAGCACTTCCACCAAACTATGTTCACCTAAACTAGCTGCACTTCAAACTCTTGTACTCCTTCAGCATCACGGTGACATTCAAGCATGAATATGCCTCATAACAGATAATCCCCCATAAGTGAAACTGAGTAGATCTTACTGCAAGCAACTAGCCAACTAGGATAGCATTATTCTTTCAGTTATGGAATCTGAATATCACTACTGTATCGCCAAGTTAATGTCACAAACTCTATGACTAAGGTCAAGTGGCTCAGATATAGGTATTTTTTTCAAGTGCAATTACCATAAGTTGATTACTTTTTTCAAGTGACATTATAGCTGAGCACTTCCTGGCTTAGATTTTTTCCTCAACCAACATAAGACTAGCAAAGGATTGTTGCCACCTGTATAAAAGCATCAAGGTAGAATTCAAATGCTCAATGTATGTCAACTGTATTGTATTATTGATAACATAAAAGTGGCAAATGTTTGGGTGATTAGAAAAGTTAGCTTAGTTGGGAAAAACCTACATCCTAACAATTGGTAGATCTCAAAGTCATTTGCACAAATCTGTTGGAAATAATAGAAAATGGAAGGGTAATTGGATGGACAATTGCTACGACTCCGAGGGAATAATGGTCGGATAGCTAGAGTGGTGAACACTTGATTTGCAAATCTGCTAATGTTTTTAGCAGGTCAATCAAACACAATTAAACGTAGTGGAAAATAAACATACAACAACAACAACAACAACAACAAAGCCTTATCCCACTAAGTGGGGTCGGCTATATGGATCCTTTTACGCCATT
>JBBPFP010000032.1:3734610-3750017 GCA_037974795.1 Kaempferia galanga
AGTTTCCTATTCTCTCTTTTATTGTAATTTTGTATATAATGGATATTTCCATTCTGAATGTAAGACAATTTTGTGAGATATCAATTCTATCCATATTTTTCACAATGTTACATTTTTTTTTTTGAGTAACAAGCTTACTTTTCCCCATCAGGCTAAGTCTCCTGATACATTAACATCTCCTCCATTACCTATCCCACCATCCATGTCCCCTAAACCAGTGTAGGTGTATATAAGGCATTCGAACTTGTCTCATGTCCCTCGCCACCTCTTCTCTTGATGCTCCTCGCCTTTCCGATATTGATCTACCCATTGCTCTTCGTAAATGTATTCGTTCTTGCACTACTCATCCTTTGTGTAACCATATCTCATTTGATTACCTTGATTCTGCTTTTTGAGCTTTTGCTGTGTCTCTCTCATCTATAGAGGTTCAACTTCCTACTCTTAAGGCTTATTACCACTCTATTTGGCAGACTACAATGGATGAAGAAATGTTCTGCCCTTATCTCTCGTGGCACTTGGGAGCTTGTGCTTGCACCATTTTTTGCTCATATTGTTGTTAATCGTTGGGTGTTTACTTTGAAGTATAAAGATGACGGTACAAAGCTTGCTGGGTGGCCAAAGGATTTATCCAAACTTTTGGCGTTGACTACTTTGAGACGTCCTCTCTTACTGCCAATCAATCTTGGCCAATGTATCAACTAGATGTGAAAATGCCTTCCTTTATGGCGATTTGCACGAGACCGTTTTTATGGAGCAACATCTAAGGTATGTTGGTGGGAGAATGCTACTATGGTTTGCAAACTTAAAAATAACTATTTATGGTCTTAAACAATGCTTTGATAAATTCAGTAATATAATCAGAGTTGCTGGCTTCAAGCAGTGTAAATCTAATCATTTTGTGTTTGTACGACATAGCACGAATGAGATTATTATTCTTATTGTTTATGTTGATGACATCCCAATATCTGACGGTGATATAAATGGGATTAACGAAACTAAGAAGTATTTACAACAACACTTTGTTGCTAAGGATATAAGACATCTTAAGTATTTCTTGAGAATTGAAATTGCTCACCACAAATATGGAGTTTCATTATGTCAACGAAAGTTTATAATAGATTTACACAGAGAAACTGGATTGCTTGAAACGAAGCCGGTTGATACTCCTATGGATATTGATCTAAGTGTTTGAGATGATACTAGAGAATTCTTCAAGAGTAAGGTAAAATATAGACGACTTATTGGAAACTCATCTACTTAGCAGTAACGAGACTTGACATCTCCGTTGTAGTTTGAATAGTCAGTTGTTTTATGGATATGCCGAAGTAAGTTCACTCGGATGCTGCAATCATGATTCTTAAGTGCATCAAGATATTTTCAGGAAAGGGTTGTCTTTTATGAAAAATGGGCATCTAAAGATCGAAGCCTATTTTGATGTTGACTGATAGATGGTTCAATTCTCGTATTGCACTTATGTAGGGGGAAATCTAGTAACATGGCGAAGTAAGAAACAAACTGTCGTTGCTAGGTCAACTGCCGAAGCTAAGTATAGGGCCATGACTTATATTGTCACTGAGATGTTATGGCCGAAGAATTTGCTTAAAGAATTAGGATTCACCTACAATGAATTATAGCCTATGTACTGTAATAACCAAGCGGCTATTCACATTGCAAGTAATCTAATTTTTCATGAGAGGGCGAAGCATATTGATGTTGACTGTCACTTATTCGTGAGTGTGTAATGAGCCAAAAAATTGTCACTCCATTCACATCATCACCTAGTCAAGTTGCTGATGTCTTCACTAAAGTGTTCGGAGGAAAATGATTCTCAGAACTTTATACAAGCTAAATATGATTGACATATATGCTCTAGCTTGAGGGGGAGTATTGAATGACTATAACATCTTATCTTTGTACAATTGTCCGTGTAATTAGCTTAATTGTAGGGATTGTAATTGATAGACATAAAAAGTGAATAAAGATATAGAAAAATTATTTCATCTCTGTCTCTTCTATAGAGAGTATATAAGATTTAATCAAATCTCTACAATCAAGGTAAATTATATCCCGCAATCAAGGTAAATCATATCCCTATATTTTCTTATTTTTATTTATATAATCTGTAACATAAATCTCAAATAATCTAAATAACCTTTTAAAGATTTCCTATTTACAACATTTTCCTTGTTAAGAAGAACTTGAACCTCTCAGGAAGTGAGGAAGATGTTCAATCATGTTTTACGACGCCTCGTATAGATGCAAAGTGAACGATCAAGGGTGCATTTGTAGGAGATGACTCTGATGGTTCTTATTCCATTCACTCAATAAGTTTGGAACCTATGCATTACAATTCTTCTTTTGTAATCTATGCATCTCATAATCATCTTCTATATTAGAATACCTTTCCACTAAACTAGTTATCTTCTTGTGCTTTGATTGGGAGCTAGCATTGTTTGTCGATGACCCTCACAATCACGTAACAAAAGGCGATTCACTCGCCCCAGCGCCATGGCAAATTCGTCCCCATGCTGATACAGAAGAGGTAAATCAATGTGGCTACTAGCTTTGGCAGTTTAATAGCGCATAGGGGAGGGCAGTCACCCGACTACTAGCTAGAATTTGACCCTGATATCTTGTGGTGGCAACACCACCATGTGCTAGCAAACTGTCAATCCCGAGGGGACTCCCTAACAATCATATCAGTAGGCTACATTGAGGGAGAGATGGAGCCAGAGTGATAGGACTACAATCTTTGAATAAATCAATTGATAAAGAAGGCGCTCAAATGCCCTCTTTGTAAGATATTAGATCTTCTATGTTGATTAGCGTAGTGTTTAATTTAGGAGGTAGGTTAAGCATTTTTTTGCAAACAAATAAGCGTGAATGCATATAAAGAAAGTTTCCTACATTTTATTCCTTTTGTCTATAATGTGGATCTACATGAAATGTGTAAAGGCTATTAGTGTGAGTTTTCTCTTCATATCGATATCAATTTCTTGAATATACTCAAAAAAGCTCTCAGTTGTCTTAAAAAGGTGGAAGATGGCAGGCAAGACAATTAGTAGTAATGAAACTAAATCTATTGAATGGCAAGCTTTAACTAGATAATCTCAATTGAATTTTTACTTGCGTAATGATTTTATCATTACGGAATTATTATAAGAAATCATTTGTTAAAATAGAGTTCCAAATTCTTGATTTTTCTCTACTAGACACCTAAGTTGATTTTTTTAACTATAATTAATCACCTTAGTTTATATGTCATTTGTAATTGTGAACAAATTCTTTAGTTTGGTCCTAAATAGTTTCCATAGGGTCTGCAAAAAATAGCTAACACTATGAAATAGGTAGCTATCTTTAATTACAAAGTCAAATTTGGTAGTTTCCATTTTAGAAGTCTTGAAAAAATTTAGTCAAGACATGCAGGAACTTCTCCCTTGAAGTGTTTAAATCTTATTATTGTGATTTCCATTTTGTGTAGGGTGCCTATGACTCATATTATGTGTGTGTGAGTTTGTTATCTTCTAGTGGTTGGTGTTTTGGGAGGAAAGTATACCCTCAGAGGGACTCAACTTATCTAACATGTTTGGAGCTCAACTTTATTTGTGATTGGATGAAACTAAGTGCTTTGTGATTTGAGTTTAATATCAATTTATTTAGTAATAAGTAATATTGCCAATGCCTTAATGCTTGAAGAATAGTGAGTTTTTTTTTTATTTTATGGTGCCGTCAAGTCTTACTGAGCTTCTTACTAAAGAAGACAATGGGCTGCCTTTCTTGGCTTAGGATACCTCTAGATGCATCCCAGGCAAGCTTGAATTGTTTGTCAGGTTAGATTAAGTGAGGACCAGTGCCTTAGTCATCATTTCTTTGATTTCCTAAAAAGTTAGAGAAACAAACTTAGATCAATGAAAATCTCCTCTCTCTTAAGACAATTTGTGATGGAAGCCGTTGTGGTACTAAAATTCCTAGTGAAAACTTTATGGTAGTTACAACTTTGTGGAAACTTTGAGCCTTTTAAAGGGTATGGGGTTTAAAGCAATTCTTGATTGCTCTAATTGTGTATACATTTGTTGAAATGCTCTATGCAGGAATAATGAACCAAACAAGAGCAACTGTGATTATAAGAAGGAACACTTTTTTAGATTGACAAATAACTCAGTCTGAAGGTTTCAAGGATTAAATGGATGTGTTCTAGGTAGGTGTCATGCTCCTTTCTATCCATTAGGATGTTATGAAAATAGATTATTAAAAATAAATTTTCCTATACATGATCTTTATGATTGTGCTTGGGGCATTTAAAAACTCAAAAGGCACTTGTATTGTCCTTTTCCCAAATTCTATATGGTATGAAGCCCCTTATTTAGGATTAAGGTTTTTGAAAAGAGATATTCCCCTTAGAAGGCGGCTCTGACCTCCTCATCTTCTCCTCTCTTCCCTCCACCTTGACAAAAACCTTGCATGCCTCTGCACTCCATGGACACAGCAAGGACTATAACAGATTAGAGATTGATTCAGCAGACTCATTTTTTATGTGATCATAAACTGATACAATTCATTATCTTGCTTTTTGAGCACAACATTGTAAGTGGCCTTTGCAAATATTTCTCTGAAGCAATGAATAAATATATCTAGTTAAAATAAATTGGTTCAGGAAATTGAATCTATCAAGAAGCAAAATATAATATATTTTGTTTGTACTTGTAATATTTCTTGTAGATTTGCTATAATTTTCATGAGTCTTTATCACATTGATTTATTTTAAACACTGCCCACTTGTCCTACTCATTTAGGTAATAGTACAATTTTTATCATTTTTGTACCATCTTCTCCTTTCTCTCATCATGATATTATAGATGAGACAAAGGGAGGCTGACTGAGATAAGATGCCATATGCTCCAAATAAGCTGCACGATATTGGTTTTATCATGGCTTTCATTATGTGGGTAATGGATTTTCTTGATACCTGAATGTGGCTAATGGATATTCTTCTTTGATACCTGAATGCTGAATGCAACTATGCCCCTTAGCATTCATGTAAATATCCATCAATGAACCTCCTATTTGATGCATGACAAGCCTTGATTGACAATGTTAGCACCATTTTGTAGGAATTATAAACATTAGGGATGACATTCTCAAAAATCAAAATATATTGAACATAAATATTTGAAACATGCTTTTTTTGATACTGTCTTGAAAGTTTTAGTTGATTCATTAGAAATAAATCTCCTTTTTCTTGTACGTGTCAGGTTTAATTGTTGGAGGAATTGCTAATATATCAAATAAACAGACAAATATTAGGTATATTCTTGTTCTTGTCTTTCATTATACTGTTTAGCTAACCTGGATTGGATTAGTATATCATTTTACTTATTGGTTGATTTGCTTTTTCTCAGGGGATGGTTCAATTTCCATGAGGAATTTTTCTTTTTGTTCTTGCTGCCCCCTATTATATTATATCCTTTTTTGTCCGATGCAAATTCACACTTAATTGCTTATCTTATGTTTTGCATGTATTTGTAATATGTTTAACTTGACTGCACTCTACTCAGTCTGGATTTAGCTTAGCACCGGTAATGTTCCAAAGTTGTTATTATCTCAGATGATATTATCATGATAACATAGTTCTATAAAAAGGTTCCATGTCTGATATAGCTGACCTATTGTATCCAGAAACCATTCTTCTCAAACTTTGGAGCTATCATCACATTGGCTATTTTTGGAACCTTTATTGCTTCTGTTGTAACAGGAGTTCTAGTGTAAGATTGTTTTCATAACTGACACATTTCTGGTGTATGTATTCCCTCATAACTCATTCCCTATAACTGCAGCTACCTTGGTGGTGTAGCATATTTAATGTATCAACTGCCGCTGGTTGAATGTCTAATGTTTGGTGCTCTAATATCAGCAACAGATCCTGTCACAGTATTATCTATATTTCAGGTGTCTTATAATTTTATACTGCTCATCTTGATAGGTTTTCATTTTCCTAGAAAAAAGAGATATAGAAACCCTATGCTTATTTGGTTGATATATTGAGACGACAAAAAGCTCAATTAATTAATAATCAGTGTCAAATAATTAAACCAAACATACTTTCACATATACTTTAGTTTATAGTGCTCAGAATCAATTGGTCTCTTTTCAGAACTGATCCTACATATCAGGTGTCTTATAATTTTATACTGCTAATTTTGATAGTTTTTCATTTTTCTAGAAAGAAGAGTTATAAAAACCCTATGTTTATTTTGTTGAGATAGTGAAATGATAGAATGCTCAATTAATTAATAATTGGTGTCAAATAAGTAAACCAAACATGCTTCCATATATTTTGCTCCAATATATACTTTTATTTTATTTTATTTTATAGTGCTCAAAATTAATTGGTCTCTATTCAGATCTGATCCTATATTAGCAACAGATCCTGTCACAGTGCTATGCATATTTCAGGTGTCTTATAATTTTACATTGCTCGTTTTGATAGGTTTTCATTTTCCTAGAAAGAATAGGTATAAAAATCCTATGTTCATTTTGTTGAGATAGTGAACTAATAGAAAGCTCAATTAATTATTTATCAGTGTCAAGTAATTAAACCAAACATGCTTCATATATACTTTAGTTTTTAGTGCTCAAAATCAATTGATTTTTATTCAAATCTGATCCTACATTTGCCCACAAATTGATCATACATATAATTTAGTAGAAATCTGTAAAATATCCCCATTCACATGACATTTATTTGAAATTTACTTAAATTTATCTAGGAATAGCAAAAATGGATGAATCTAGCAGCTGTATCTTTGTTTAAAATCTCGTACTGTACTAGGGAACATAGTTGAAATGTATTATTCTGCTAAATTACTAAAACTGCATACTAATTGGCATTAGTAGTCTCTCATGTGTTTACTATGTTGATTATGTTGACACTTACCCTTCCTTGGCATGATATAAAATGCATAATGTTTTATTTTTTGTAGCTTGTTTCTCAAATATTATTATCTAATTCCTGTAAGTAGTATTAAGTAACTAAGACAAGTGGAATAAGATTTTAGGAGTAAAAGTTATATTAATTCATCTCCACACATGTTAGACGCACATTAAAATAAAAAAATAATAAAATCCTTTTTATTTCAATTACTACTTGAGATAATCTAATTAAAAAGACTAGAAAATCAAGTGAAAGACCATAAAAGAATAAAATTCATCTAAACTTATCTTGTGCATCAACTATTATCACAACACATATGGTGATGAGATGATACCATTCCATCTAGGGACGAAAACTTCAACATGAAATGCCCTATTCAGTTGTTTTCTCTTGTTTTTCTTTTTCAACTCCTTCCCTCCACCACTAATTTGCCTCACTCATGGTATCAAAATTGTATTGTTCAAATCAAACCCTTGGTTGGTTTCCTATTCTGTTGATTGCTCGAGCCTTAGTATGCTATATCTGTTGCTGACAACAAAGGATTTGAGGTTTCAAAAACAACCTAAGAGGAGGGAGCCAACCATCAATTGTGCTATTGATTTTGAAAAATTGTTCAAGATTCATGATTAGTTTATATATCATGGTTGTTTATGATTATGCAATATTTATTTCTAATGAGTGGAAGAATGCCTACAAAATTTCTAGTTCAACCCACAACATAGCCAAGTTAGAACTACAAAGGATGCGATCTCATCCTAAAGGTTGAGGGGTCACCTAAGATTGCCAGGCAGACACTGACAGATTGGTTTGCACACAGTTTGGCCGTATGACTTCTTCAGACGGACCTAGTCCCAGGATGTCATGAGCCCAGATGGTGTGGAAGACTTATCTACAACCAAGCCATGTAGTGACACTGCGGAGGCTTTCCACTAGAGGTAGATGGGATTATTAGGAGGACTGACGGTGCACTTTTTGTAGGTAGGTGCTTGAGATATAGGAGCATCTGTTCTTCCAGTGCCCCCTATTGCAGAGCTATGGCAGAGGATCCAAGGCCGGGCTCACATCCGGAGATGTCCACATATCACCAGACGTTGAGTTTTTAGCCGGCACTATCGGGGTAGCAGGACATTGACAAATGCTTGTCACTTGGCCTTGTCATCAATTATACACTGTATGGAGGGCACGAAATCATAGTTTTTTTTTTTTTGTGTGGAAGGGTTAGATGTAGAAAGGATATATAAGAGCGTGCAACTTCATGTATACAAGTCTTTAGGCATCTATTTAGATCTGACATGAGTAACCTCTAAAGCTTCATTTTGTATATTTTGACACATGATATACAAATTTTACTTATCTAAAAACAAGGTTAGAACTACAAAGGTATATGGGTAATTCTTGGAATGGGATATTTTTTGAGTATCCTTCGATCTTTTTAATGGAGTAAGAATTTTATTGTATTATTATTATTTTTAGATAAGTAAAAGTTGTATACCATACCTCAAAATGTACAAAATGAGGATTTGAGGTTTCTGAAGTATTAGATCAGAGTAGACGCTTAAAGGCCTATATGCTTGAAGTTGCACGCTCTTGTATATCCTTTCTACATCTAACTGTCCCTCACAAAAAAAACTATGATGACCCTCCATACATAGTGTATCACTGATGACAAGGCCAAGTGACAGGGCTTTTGTCAACGTTCTATTACCACGGTAGTGCTAACCAAAAACTCTAAGCATCTGGCGATATGTGGACATCTCTGGATGCATGTAGAGCCAACCTTGGATCCTCCACCATAACTCTGCAATATCGGGGTACTAGAACAGATGCTCTGTGTCTCAAGTGTCTGCCTACAAAAATGTGCATTGTCTATCCTCCTAATAATCTATGGTGGGAACTCTCTGGAGTACCAGAAATCAAAAAGTGAGTGCAAATAAGTCTTCCACACCATCCGGGCCCACGACATCCTGGGACTAGGCCATTTGAAGAAGTCATATGCCCGAGGTCCCCTCCATTCTGTGCAAACTAATCTGTCATTCTCTGCCTAGGATGAGATCCTGTATCCGCAACAAACACTTGATTAGAGGGGAATCTAAATGGGCTGCCTGAGGTCTAAAAGATGTTGTGGCTCAATTAGGTGGTAATGACTCCACTTGATCCAGAGTGCGTCCTTCTTCTCCTGAATCCGCTATAGAACCTTGTCCAGGAGGGCCAAGTTCCACGCTCCAAATCTTTGAATCCCAAGCCTCCCTTATCCCTTGACTGACACATATTGTCCAAGACACCGGATGGTGCTTGGACATCCACATGAAGGATCGATACATACTAATATGCTATAGATATGATCGATGATGCCCTACAATATTGGAAGGATGGACAACCAGAAGCACTCGACCCTTGAAGCACTGAAGTGATGAGTTGTGCCTTGCAGCATAAGACAGGGTCTTCTTCGACCAAGCATTGATCCGGTAGATCAAAGAGTCAGTCAGAAAAGACGAGCTAATGGAATCCCGAGGTATATGAATGACATGGCACCCTCCTAAAACCTAAAGGGAATCCCGAAAGTTTGTAGACAAGTGGTCAGTGTGCCAATTGGTGCTGCATCACCACGACCGAAGAGGAGAAGGTCATCAGTATAGACTAGGTGAGCTTATTTGAGGTGGCACACTACTGGTGGAAGTTGAAACCTGCCTTGGTGCACTGCTGTAGTTTCCTCCCGAAGACCTTTATGTAGATATCAAATAGGTAGGGCGACCATGGGGCCCCTTGCCTCAGACCCCTGGCTCATGTGAGCTGCTTGTGAATTTAACAATTTCTTTTATACCTTCTTCATTAACTTTTCTTGGCTTGTCAAATAATTAAATAAATCCATTCAACCGTCACTAGGGAGACTGATTATATTTTTTGGAGGCTATTCTACTGTAATTTTTTTTTCTACTGTAGATAATGATGCTTACTTTTTCTTGGTTGTTCTATCTCATTTTTGAAATACTTTCAATTAGCTTTCTAAATATTAAAGAATCTTTTTCTAAAAATTGTAAAATTATAAGGTTTAGAACCTTCCAAAAACAACAGTAGCATGCTCAAATGAGAAGCACTGAGTGTTAGCCTTTATAGGCAAATTTTTTTATGGACATGGATATTACATATATCTATTATTAGACTATCATAGTTTTGAAATGCAAGTTCAATGCTTGGATTATCCATGTAACTAGCTCCAAATATTCAGGATTGTGTGGTTAGTTGTTGGGTGTATTGAAATCCTTAGGGCTGTAATCAACTAAGTTGAGCTGAGGTTGGTTGTACTCAACCTTGTTTATTGGAAAAATAGACAAGCTAGAACCATACTTAATATCAATCAAATTAAAGTTTTTGGTACCAATCTTTTGTTCAACTTTGTTTTTATAAATGTAGTAATTGAACTTATATTTTCTTATAGTTTAAAATCTGATATTTTACCGAGTTGAAACATATCATTCTAATGGTTTGAAATCTTATGCTATGTTGGACGGCATGGTCGAGACATATCATTTCATTAAATTTCTGAAACTCAATACTACTCGACACAAATAGTGTCTCTTATGCCATTGTGTCAATCATATTGATGAGTATTATGTCATGTTGACACTTGACACCTCTTACCATGGTACAACATAGGTGATTCAGATTTAGGAACAGCTTGTTGGATTCAAGGGCAGTTAGCCTAGATCGAGTGGATAAAGAGTTTAAGGGTAACTGCCTTAAATTAAAGAGATGCTCGGAGTACCTAAAGGCAAGTGTTCGGAATTAAGGAAGGGCTTGGTCCACTCAAAAGTAAGTGGTGTGGATTTAGAAGATGCTTGACTATCTTGAAGGTTTGTGACCCAAATCAAGGTAATTGGTGAACCAAGCCCTAATCAAGACACGTCAATTGAGGAGATGCTTGACCAAGGAGCTAAAAATTTGAAGATTGCATATCTTATATTATGATTACAATGTTACAATCTTGAATTTGTTTTTGAGCATATAAATTACATTGATGTGTAATTGCCTAGATAGTGGGTAGGCTACATAGAATTTGGTTCTTAAAATGTTGTGACTTTGAGAGGTACCCAATGTGTGGTTGTTGACTAGCTCAAGCTTGAACCTTACAATGCGCTTTTCATGAGCTCGTGAAGGGAGATGCCTAGATGTACTTGTCGATGGATAAGAGTTTCATTTGATTGAAGCAAATCATTTGGCTAGAACATAATAAGCTCTTGTAGGGCTTTGTGCCTCTTATGAATTTTGTTGTAACATCTACTATTCTTATGCTCATCTATAATAAGTTCCTAAAGGAATCCAAGAGCTTAACTAAGGTTGAACACTTCAACATGTGACATTCTTGGTAATTTATCTTTTTCCTAGGTTTCATTTTCATTCTTAGGAATAGGCTCAATTGAGTTTTTTTTTTTTTTTTTTTTTTAAAATTTTTTTGGAGTGAAATTCGGTTTAGGGTCAAGCTCTGATAGCTTGCAAAATCTCATTGGTTGAGTAAGGCGTCACCCTTGGAGCTTTTATCCTCGAACTTGTAGATGCTTACCCCATTGTCTCCTTTTAAGGGAAAGTATATTGCATTTGTGGGGTGATGTACCAGAGTGCCATAGGCTGTAGAACAGGTGTGGTCTTTGAACAACACTATACACTTGTGTTAGTGTGTGCATGTTTGAGATTTATTTCTGTTACTTATTTGAATGCTATAGATTACACAGGTGCACCTTAGTACTATTGAATTTCTGAATTTTGTGGAAGGTTTTGACTAGATTTTGGGATTGTCCATTAATCTTCTATAATTGGTTCATCAATGTTCCTACACATATATTATATTCTTTATATATATTTAAGTAAATAAAAGGAAGTCTTGGCGCAATAGTAAAGTTATTGTCATCGTATGACAGGTTCAAGTTGCGGAAATAGCCTTTTGCAAAATGCAATGTAAGGCTGTGAACAATAGACCTAATGTTGTTCGACCCTTGTCCGGGACCCTATACTAGCGGAAGCTTTGTGCACTAGGCTGCCTTTTATATATTTAAGTGAATAGGCTAAAGATTGTAAATGAGCCTTCTACAAGTGTGTAAATAAAATTGTTCATGAACCTCTGAGTTTTGTTTCTGAATGTTAACAAGTTGAGCTTATAAACTTTCGAGTTTGTTTTCTTATTTTGTTGATCTTAAAAAATATTTTCAAGCTTATACACACACACACACACACTATTGAATGAGCATAAATGAATTTGAATATCAAGCTTTCTTCATGAATATTTGATTCATTGACAATACCAGAAATCTTAGTAACATGTCATCAATGACAAAAAAAAAAGACATGTATTGTTCAAAATGAAATGTTCCTTTTAGCCATTATCCTTAAATATCTGAAGAAAAGATATCAATCTTTAAAATGCGGTGTCTTGTGTAAATCTTTTCTATTTGTTAGTTATTTGACCTTTCTTTTTGCTGCACAGGAGCTTGGTACAGATGTCAACCTATATGCTTTGGTCTTTGGTGAATCTGTTCTAAACGATGCAGTATGCATATATTGCCTTCTCAAAAAACTAAACTATTTTCTAATACAGGATAGATGTATATTCTAACTAGCGTTTTGTTGGTTGCCTTTTTTGCCTTCTACTGTGGTGATTCTGAAGATGGCCATCTCATTATACAGGTTTGCATTTAAAGGTTATGACTACTTGCACCCTCTTCTGCAGAGTACAAACACTAACTTAATTTGATTGCATTAATTCCAGGACTATGAGTAGCAAGTCCTCAGGGCAAAATTTAATTTTTGTCATTCTGAAGTTTCTGGAGACTTTTTTTGGTTCAATGTCTTCAGGTCAGAATTCAAAATTTATCAGTTATTATAGAAATAGTTTGTATAACTAATTTCATTTTGATTTTTGAATATGTTGTGTTGTTTTTCTTGCACCAAAGAAGGCATCTTCTGCACATTATCTATCATTCTTTTTTTAGCATCTTATTACCTTGCATTTGTTGGCTAATTTTCATGATTGTTCATTGAGATTGTACTTTAATGAATTAGGCAATCTGTATTTTGTTTGCTACAATGATATTTTGTTAAGGTTAGGAAGATATTATAAATCACTAGTATTTTATCACAAATATACTAGTTCACTGTTATTTGTATATGTTGGTGTTTTCTTCATAGGGAAGCAGACATCTTACATGCATTATTATTAATATTGGGTTAGCATTTGACAATCTTACAATTTTCTGGTTAATTGTTGTATTTATTGATTGAGATTGCACCTTGAGCCATATATCTATTTCGTTTACTACAAGGATATTTAATGTAGGAAAATATTCTTTCACAAGTATCTTGTCACAAGCATCCCTATCAATATGCCAAAGCATTCCTCCATAGTTTTTGCCTTTTGTTACTTCTCTTCTAACATTCTTGATTATTACCAAGTTACTCTTCCTCTTTATGTTCTGTTTCCTTCTTTGGGTGAAAGAAACAATAGGAAAGGAAATATGATAGAAAAAATAATTCCCTTTGAAAGAAAGTTGTGTTGGTAAAAAAGTTGATCTTCCTTGCTTTCAAAGCTATACTGAAAGATTCACTTCCACCATGCTTTTGACTGTTTTTGCTCATCTCCTTTTAACATTCTTTATTGTCACTAACAAGTTCCTCATCCCATTTATCCTTTCTTTCTTTCTTTGTAGAAAGAAACAAAAGAAGAAAGAAAAATGTTAGAAAAAATTCCTTTCAAAGGAATTACTTGGGCTGGAAAAAAGTGGAAGAAAGATTCACTCTACCTTGAATGCTATCTGTCCAAATTAAACTAAGAACCAATCTGTTGCCGCTCTGTTCATTGTCTGTTCCTTTGTATTGGAAAGAAGATATATGAAGATTTATTTTTTTACTAGACCTTACACTTTTCCTTCCCCTCTAGGAAACACGTCCTCTTCCTTTTATTTTCTAGCCTCAGTACTTGTTTTCCCTTGTCCTCCTGCAACTGTCCCTGCAGAGTCAGCCCCCCACCAACTCTTTTGTCTTGTGGACCAGCCACCTCCACCCTAGGCCAGGAAGGCCTCTGGCGATCGCCGGAAAAGCTTGAAAACGAAAACACAGCAGTCTAGCGGTCTGTTTGCACAAGGAACCCCAAGACAAAGCCTCTGCCTACACAACGCTATCTACACCTTCTACTCCAACTCCGGCCGCCACCTTCATAGAAACCACTGCCAACTCCAGGAGAAGCTGCACCACTGCCGTGCACAAGTTCCCTCATTGCCGGTGAGAGGAAAAAGAGCCTACACGGCTGCCGGAAGAGCAGCCCAGCACCTCCTATCCAACTTCCAGCCGCCTTCCCTCTAGGAATCCTAGAGAGAAGGAATCCTGGATGGTAAGTTATGTTGATATGACTAGTGATTTGCTTAGAATATCTTGATTGTATTAGTGATGCATACTAGTGTTTGTTGCCGTTGTTTGTGAATGTATCTAGAGATTGTTCTTATTACATGTTATTCAATCTAGCACATCTTATGTAAAATATGTACATTAACATGAACATATAAAATGGGATGAATTAGAGTGTAAAGAGAGTTGTAACATACATCTTGACTCGTTTATTGGCATTTAGCTCGATGATCATAAAACTTCTTAGTTTTTTTTGATAGGTAAATAAATATATGCAAATTAACAATGATGTACAATCTTGGTTGGGCGTACCCAATCTAGTCAATGTCGACCAAAGGTCAGATTGAGTAGCTTTAGTGGTCTATAGCTGTGTTTGTATCACATACAAAAGTTTGATAGGGAATATCCTTAATATCTATCCAACCGTAATTTGCTTAGGAGATACTCAAAGTGTATTTGCCTTCGAACTCCAAAGTCGTGCCTGGCACCAAGCCGTGATGGATAGCCCTAGGTTGCACGGTTGCCTCTCGCTCTGCTGGGGAGTCATCAACGGAGGTAGCTCCCTTGCACCACAACTGCATCTCATCCCCATAACAAAATGAGCACCAGACCTCGGTGTATGCAAGCATTAGCCCTAGGTCGGGTGTTTGCCTCTTGTTCCATCCACCCTCAGAGGTAGCTCACTTACTACCCTGTTGTAGCATATCACCATGACTTTGGTCGAGATTGCCTGATTCTTCCTTAGAGGTTGCGTACTTGGCTTACTGTCCTACCGCTCCTTTCGGTGACTTTGTGCAAGCCTGTAGGTGCACTCTAGGCTTCCGATGTGTTGGCGTCATAAGATGAAGTCTGGAGTCCTAGGGTCCCCATAGCAGCCTTTGCTTCTTCTTTGGCTACACTACACCTATGATCTCCCCCAAGGATAGAAATTTCGTGCCGAGCCTGTCGAACGGGCGAAACGTACCGTTTTGCTCGCCTACTAGCACCGACACGAATTCGGCACCAGTCTTGGAGTCACGACCCCCCGTGGATGAGCCGGAAGGTCGTCGTAACGTCGGCTGCCCCGCGGCAGCGTCGGAGGGGTCGC
>JBBPFP010000032.1:3750540-3760651 GCA_037974795.1 Kaempferia galanga
ACAATATTAGATGTAATGAGACAATTGTTAAAATAGGAGATGACGAGTTGCCCGAAACTGAGAGCTTTAAATATTTAGGATCATTTTTGCAAAATAATAGAGGGATTGAGATAAATGCCTTACATAAAATACAAGTAGGATGTTTAAAATGGAGGAAAGTGTCGAGTGTTTTATGTGATTATAAAGTACCTCTAATACTTAAAGGAAAGTTTTATAAAACCGTAGTTAGACTTGCTATGTTATATGGAGCTAAATGTTGGGCTATGACTCGAACACGTGAGCAGAAGATAATAGTTGCACAGATGAGGATGTTAAGGTGAATGTGTGGACATACAAGGATGGACAGAATAAGAAATGAGAGCATTAGAGAGAAAGTCGAAGTTGCATCCATTGAGGGAAAATTTTGAGGACACGTTTAAGTTGGTACGGACATGTACTTAGACGACCAATAAATGCTCCAGTTAGGCGATGTGAAACTATAACAAACACGCATATCAAATGAGGAAGAGGAAGACAAAAAAAAGACTTGGTTAACAACAATAAAACAAGATAAATTTTATTTAAGTATAAATGATGATATAGTAGGAGATAGAGCTCAATGGCGTAAAAGAATCCATATAGTCGACCCTATCTAGTGGGATAAGACTTGGTTGTTGTTGTGTACTTAAGGTTATTGGGACCTAGAATCTACATATAAGAATGGCAAGTATAGGATGAGATTGAGAGTGTAAACCCATAAAATATAAACTTCATTTAGATTCTATTTGTGATCTAGATCGGTTGTAGGTCATGTTGGATGGTAAGATCGTAAGGACCTAAAGTTTGGATCATCTTGACTGGTAGGGCATAGAGATTGCCTCTAGTCTTATGAATATGTGCCTCACGGAATCAAAGTAGGTGGGGAGGTGTTTTTTTTTAAATTGTCGCTGCATTTATAACCTAACAGAGAAAATTGTGCCTAATGCACCCAATTAGTTGCATCAATAGGATGATGTGATACGACAGAGTAGCATTGGAAGCACATATCCTAAGGCCTATAAATGGAAGGATTTTTTTGCACTTTGTTCCTAACTCATAGAATAACTGTTGTTAGGAGGTAGCTCTATCCTCTTGGGGCTATAAAGACAAATGAGTCCAATCCTGAACTCATCCACACTTTGCCTACCTTGTCCTAGTCTTATTCACCTTAAGAAATTTGTGGACACGTTGAATGATACTTAAGCACCTTAGGCAGTTTGGGTTCACCTTGGTTGAGATCAACAACTAATTTGCCATTTTGTCGGTTGAGCTAGAGCAACTTGTACCTCATTTATTGGTCCACATCACATCATTATAATCTGTCCATAAAAGTATCCATCTTAAGTATTTCATCAATTCTTTTCTTATTATTGAAAGTTTTATGAATTCAGTGTTTGTTCTATTTCTTTTAAAGTCTTTAGTTAATTAAATTTTTCTTTAAAATTTAAACTTTAAAATTGATCCAATAACACTATTATATGTTAACATAATATCATCTCTAAATAACATAAGCCAAGGAGGTTTATCTTTGTTGAAGCTAGGAGGCTCTAAGCTTATTTGTCTCATATGAACAAGTACAGTGATCTTTTATATAAATACATATAGGTCTCTTTCCTAGTAATTTAAGATTTTGGGATAAATGGTTAGCTAATTAAATTTTAGGGTTTGAATCCTTCTTACATAAACAAAGGCTTGTACCTAAGTTATGATATTGTGAGGGGGCACATTGAAGTTAGGAGGCTCCACGTTCATTGGTCACCCATAAGTACGGTGATACCTTATATAAATATGAAGATAAATATAAATTGGTATAAATGATTAGCCAATCAAATTGATTTTGGGGGTTTCCTAACTATTTGGGCTTGTTGCATGAACTTTTTTCAAAGGTTGAGTTCATCTGATACTAGAGTAAAAGGGATGGGAACTTAGAGCCAACCTACCCTTGATGTAAACCTAGAGCAGTAGGAAAATCATTTTGTTCCATTCCTTGGGTATCAAACTACTTAATAATGACCAAATTTTACTTCTAAAAATTATTTCAATGGCCAAATGGTAATTTAATTTGCTAAGTTCCTTCAAGTGAACTACCACTATGCAGAGAGTCAATAGCTGGCCACTGGGGGACAACTCCCAGAATGGTTGATTTAAGATAATGTGTGGACTTCAGTTATGATTCTTGCTGAATGAGGTAGTGTTGTGTAATATTAGAAGTTGACAAAAAAAATTCAGAAATTGGAAAGTCTTATGCTCATTGAATAGAAGAGTGGTTGTAGATAAGATATTTTTGTTGTTGTATGCTTCATATTAGTTTGTATTCTTGAGATCCTTAACCACTCTGCACCTCTTCAAGTATGCAGGATTGGATATTGATAAGTAAGTGTAGACATTTAGACAGATGATTTTCTTTTAAAATAATTATCAATTTTTCAACTAGACAAATAAACTAATCCATCTCAATTTTTTTTTTTAGTCTGCACAATCTGGAAAGCTGCCTTTTTGCCCTTTTCCCTTACCTTTCGTAAGTTAATCCTGCTCCAATCCTGCATATTCCTCTAAACTTCTTTGATTCAGTTAAATATCAAAGTTGTCAACGGCTTTCGTAAGTTTTTTGATGTTTTTAGGTATATGCTAGCTGAAGGGCTTGGCCTCTCTGGTATAGTTTCAATATTGTTTACTGGAATTGTAAGTAATCTTTACCTCACTACCATCCTTAAATGTATTGGATATTTAATAGTTCTTTTTTTCATGCAGGTGATGAAGCGATATACATTCTCGAATTTGTCCAGAATTTCTCAACAGCATACTCCTTATTTCTTCCATTTAGTTTCATCACTAGCAGAAACTTTTCTGTAAGGCAATTCTGTGTTATGACTTTCAGTGCTCATTGAATTCCAGGTTTATAGCATAGTTGTTGACATGCTCTCCAGATTTATATACATGGGTTTTGATATCACAATGGAACAACATAGCTGGTCGCATGTTGGATTCATCTTCTTTTCTATTGTATCCTTTTTAACTGTTATTGATTTGTTACATACTTCTCTTTCATGAACTTTGGACACTCTTTGACTTCTCACTTGTCGAATGAACCAGCTATTCATTGGAGTTGCAAGGTACTGGTACAAACATATTTTATTGAGATTGCTCCACCATAAATGCTTTTAGTTCACATTATGCCCTTCAAACTCAGATGTGCTCATCCTATTTGTGTGATGCTGACTTCTGAGGGTCAAACAAAATATATAAATAAATGCAAAAGGTGACTAAAATCATAATCAGGAGATCCAAACTAAAAAAGCATCCACTTGAGAATGTCTGTCATATGAGAAGCGTTGGTTGGTGGATGCAGAGTTGACAATACTAGATCCAGAGCCACTCGAAGTGTCGATGACTAAGTGTTGGTATCCAACTCATACCAAGAAGGTAGATAAAACTAATACAATAGAGATGAAAATGCTAAGAGATAAATTTGTGAGGAATTAGAACAACTAGGTGTAAATCCGATAGAGATAAAATGAGTTAAAAGAAATCAAGATGGTATGCACAAGTTTAAATGTAACTAATAGATTTTATGATTGGACAAGTTTAGTTGGCAAGAGTGGAGACTAAGGAAAATTTTATTTTGATCTAAATATTTCTTATGGCATATCATTGGGTAGAGATGCTAAATTGAGGGATTGGGATTAGATTCTGTAGCTGGCCCCAAAAAGTTAAGACAAACATGGTGATGATGTGTTTACTTTTGCTTTTGCTTATAAACTGAGACAATTTGTTTGGTTGTTCTAGTTTTGTATGAGTTTCTGATGAGTCAATTTTATAATTGTTTATTACCTATTTATTTTGAAGGGCGGTACATGTCTTCTCTTGTTCTTATTTGATCAACATGGCACGGCCAGTAGATTCTCAAATACCTGTGACACATCAAAAGGCACTTTGGTATAGTGGTACGTTGGCAGTCTCTTATATTCACATATTATACATTTAGATTAATTTTTCAACTATTAGTGAACTTACGTAAACAGGGCTTAGAGGGGCTATGGCTTTTGCACTTGCCCTTCAATCGGTACATGATCTTGGTGGACATGGTGAGATTATTTTGACTGCTACTACAGCCATAATTGTTATAACAGTAAGTTCTTTACTCTGGTATATGACATAGTGCTAAAGAATTTGTATTTGATGCATTTTAGACAATTTTATCGCTAGATATAGATAGTGAGGGTTTTGCAGTCTTTTAGTAGTTCCTTTTATGAGCCATACCAACGATAATGTCAAATTATTATTTGGTAAGAAGGTTGGGGGTATAAATATTCTTATTTACCATGAAGCCAGTTTCTATGTTAGTAGAATTAATAATGGACAAAGTATTAGACTTAGTTACTTTATAATGGGTCTAAAATGTCTTATAGATAAGTTTGCAAATAACTAAGTTTGACTATTTATATGTAATGTGTATCAACAATAAAGATTAACCTCAAAATTGTTCTCTTGGCTCTATGTCCTCTTCTTCATGCTCCTAAAAGGCATAATGTTCTCTTTTTCTCTCGTAAAAATTATGTTTCCATAACGATGGTTTTTGATATCATTGATAATCAAGACTTGATGGAGCATTTATTAGAAAATATGAGGATAAACAAGAGTGAAATCTTGCAATAGGGAAGGAATTAAATATTGAACCCAACCACCTCCTTGACCTACTAACCTTACAGATTTGAGATGACCAATCACACCAAAGGAAGTTGCACATTAAGAGGGCAGTACACTAGCTTGTTCACCAGAGATAAATGAATAGGGAGACAAGTCCAGGGTGGGGGCGAGTCCTTTGGCGGCACATATTATGTGAAAAAAATAGAAGGGTTGGTTGTTGGAGCTTATGGAGTTGTCTTTTTATATAGGAAGAGAAGCATGTAGTGGTGGAAGTGGTTGAGCTTGTGGGCTAGAGCATTATTATTATTATTGTAGAAAGAAGAGAACATTGGTATTCTTAGAAGGATATATTGATTTGGCAATTAATCATGAACTAGGAAGATTGTCAATTGTAATGGAATTAAAAGCTTTATTCATCAATTTAAGATTTTGGTGTAGGATTGTTTAAGCCGTAGATTCATCTCATATTATAGCCTATTGCTATGGTTTCCTGGGCTTGCAGATGTGACTTCACTCCAGGATGAAAATTGCTTCTTTACCTTAATACCAATTGTTCAGGTGCTCCTAATAGGTGGATCAACAGGAAAGATGCTTGAATCGTTGAAAGTTGTTGGTGATAGCCACAGTGGTTTATGTGAAGTAAGTCTCAAAAACTAGATGAGTTGGTTATTATGCATGAATTCATGTAATGCTTCCTACCTGAGAATTTGTAGCGATTTTAAGATTCATACAATATTTTTCACTATTCGTGCTTTTGTCAAATTTACTCCTATATCTACGAAAACTTAATTCATTCTTGACATCAGGATAACTTTGAGGCGAGCGATAACTTCCTTGGAGCATCATCACATGAGGAAACCTCTCCTGGGCACAAGATCAGGATGAAACTCAAGGAGTTCCAAAGGTGCATAAAATAGGATCTATTTGTTAGTTTCTCAAATTATCTCAACTTTTTTATTAGACTGTCACAGCAGTAATTTGTCAATGTTTATTATTATTGTTGTTGTTGTGTAGCTCTGCCTCATTAACTGCGTTGGATAGGAATTATCTGACTCCTTTCTTCAAATCTCAAAACGAGGTGCCTGGTAAGAAAGGATAATTTTGATTAATTCTTTCTGTTGCAAACCAATTGGAGCATATAAAAAGGACAGTCTTGTTGAATTACCATTTGTTGCCTCGCTTTTCTGATAGAGAAACTAATTTTGTTTGATGCATATGAGAAGTCGGTCCTGAAACTTCAAGATCAGCATTCCAACTGTGTCAATAAACCATACAAATTCTATTTGGGGGAAAACAGCAATCGCCTTATTGGAAACATCATGGATTGGAGAAACAGAAACCTACCGTGGCGATATTTTTATTTTTAATAAGCACGACTTTGATTACCTTTTATTAATTAATTGTATGCATACTTCCATTATGCCTTAGATTTTTTTTTTAGAAAGTGATACATGGAACAGTAGTGTAGCAGAACAGAATTCTTGCAATTTATTATTTTGTTTTTCAAAAATCAAATACTGTTCAGAGTTTCTCTTTCTGCGGTATTGTTTGTCCTTTTTAGATGGTATGAAACCATTTCAAGTTCAATTCACATTCACGTCTCACATTGCCCTGTTCTAACTCTGTTCTGAGTCGTCCTCGATCAGTAGGCTCTTGTTCCTCTTAAATATGTGCATATTATATTTTTAAACACATAGTGGTTTAGTCCATAACCATGCATCCGACGATCTTTATAAGACTAGTATTTTAAAACGATAATTTGTTTGAAAGATGAGAATTAACAAAGATGGACAAAGTTTTTGGTCAGCTGCCAAAATTAAAATTGGGAGGTTTTTAATTCTAATTAAAATTTTATTTTTGGTTCTCTTGATTCAATTTAAATGGAAAGCAACAAACTACCGTTTGTCTAAATGATAGCATGAAAAGAATTATTATTGGCCATGTGGTGGTAAATCCCTCATAGAGTTATATTTCAAAATTTGATTTTTAAGTGTGCATAAGTTGTGTTTTAAATTAGGTAAATCAAGAGATAAGGGAAGACTGAATTAATTGGGGAAATTTAGTCACTCGAATTATTAAAAAAAACGGACTTGTTGGTCAAATGACCAAGAATGCGTACGCAAAGTTTGCCATGAATGCTACAAAAGGGACAATTGATTGTAAAGAAGTGTCCTACACTTTATGTGAGTCACATTCAAAACATTTCAAGAGGTGAGATGAATGACATTCTTTTATATTGCTTGCTGCTTACAAAATCAACACAAATTTCACTCGTTTACTTGGGTGAATAAATTGTGACTATTGCAAGGAAGCCTGGAATCCTTGTCATTGTTTTCTTCGGAAGATTATTGGATTAAAGAGAAAGGAACCCAAATCAAACAAGAAACCTAACAAATGAAACACAATTTTTTTGCTTCATAGAAATGCCTTTCATTAGGTTCATATCACGCCTCTACTCGTTGTGACTTTATTTTACAGCAATTGATTAAGGGCGAATTTAAAGTTGCAAAATTCTAAATAGGTGCATCTAACTTTTAAATTTCTTGAAGAGCACATTTATTTTCCATTTTACCTTTTCCATCAATCACTGTACTATGGTGTTGCATTCAAAGAACATCATCACCGTGGTATTGGATTTTAAAAAATAGTCCTATTGTGGTGGTGCATTTAAAAAATCAGCATCACTATGATGCTGCATTTCAAAAATCAACATCATTGTGGTGTTGTACTTTAAAAATTAGTATTACTGTGATATTGATTTTTAAAAATTAATACTAATTAAGAGTAAAGTCAATTGATTGGGAGCCCTAATTAACGCGTTATAAAGGGATTTCGCTAAGGATTCAGATCTTCTCCGCTAGTCTTTGCCAGTTCTTGATGGTTTGGAAGCAAAGTGTTGCTACACTTTTCAAGAATTAAGAGGCAGTCCAAAGCAACAAGAGATCAAGAGCAAGGTTTTTCATTATCGTATTTTTTTTTTCATTATCATATTTACTTCGTTGTTCTTTTGTATCTTTGTTGTACTCATATTTTTTTGTATTGAGATTGTACGAGACTTCTCCACTTTCAAGAAGGAGGTTTTCATAGTACATCCATGAGTGGGTAGAGTGAACCCTTGGATTAGTCACCTCAAGGAGGTGGATACCAAGTAAATGAATGTGTTAATGATTGCTTCAAGTTTCTACTATAATAAGTTATCAACGAAGAGATCAAAGCTAATAACCTCCTAACTCTCAAAGTGTCCTAACACCCTTGATCTACTTAAACTTTTACTAATTTTCTAACTTCCAAGCATTCAATCACCTTTTGACTTGCTTAGACCAAGTCTTGTCAAAGTCTTGGTTAACTTTGAAAAGACTTACACACACACATATTGTTAGAACATATTAATCAAATATTAGAACTCTCAAGGTTGATTGTACCAATAATCTTTTTTTAATATACTTTAGATAATATATTTTGATTAAACTAACCCAATAACCTAGCTTTTCAATTCTTATTCTAAAATCTAAAAAAAATTGAAGGTTTCTAATTTAAATCCTCCATCTCTCTCTCCGGTATATATAAAAAATATGATAGCTAATAGGTTATCTACCCTTAAACCAAAACTCTAATGTCCTCTCGATCTCCCTTAGTCATTGGACCAACAATTAAATTTTTTAAATAATTTCTCTCTCTTTCACTACAACAAATGACTTTTAACAACACATAATTATACTATCCGCAAAGCGTATTGCACATTGCACAACTGCAAGCTATTAAAAGTCACACGACATCGATTGTGTACGCCACGGGCTGCGGTTAAGGGTATTAGCAATGTACATTGCATGCTGCGATTAAGAACAATTGATAGCACTCGACGCACGCTATGGTTCAGAGCAATGGACAACATTGACAACACGCTGTACGCTACGATTAAGAGTACTCACAACGCATGGTGTGCACTGTGATTAAGAGCAATCGACAACATTGATGGCGTGCATCTCATACTACGATTAAAAGCATTCGCACATGTAGTGCATGCTGCTGTTAAAATATCATATAATTATCGCTAATATTTATTTAATATATATATTCTAAATTTAAAATTTAGATATTATCACAATTCATCTATCAATTAAAATAGAAATAAAAATTACAAAATTTAATTAAAATGTGAATATATAATTTTTATTCATCTAATAATTATTTTACAAAGCTCACACAATTCTCTAAATCAACTAGAAAAATCATGAATCACTAACAATCAAATATTTCACAATCAATAATGTTCCAACACTGCCTTTAATCTAATATTCATCCCACAGTATTCCAAAGCCACAAGTCTTCATGTCGTTCTCAAGACTTCCATCTTGGGCTTTATCTCCAGTTTTATATTTATGATCTGATGTCGATAAACTCTATGTGACCGGCCTCAATGTCCTAATCTTCATTTCTGGATTTATGATCTGATTTAGAGTTGCTTGATTTCTGGATTTGTGAAGGAGTTCTTGCAAAGTACATTAGGAAGTAATTATTAGTCAAATCCTCACTGACAATCAATGACAACAAAGCTTCCCTAACAAACAAAAAAGACCGTCTTTGCTTGTTTAGTTCCAAATAAAACAGTTTATATCAAATTAATATCACAACCAAATGTACTATCAACAATAACATAGAACAACGTCTCCTCGGATGGTCTAATAGCTAACACATAAGGTGTTGCCACCAATAAAGTCTGGGGTTCGAATCTCAGCATAACCGAGGTAAATGTCTCCCTTATGTGCTAGTCACTATTCCAAGTGCTAGTAGTCACCTGTGATTCACCTCCTCTGTGTTAGCTCTGGGACGGATTGACGAGGCACTGGGGCGAGCAAAGTCGCCTTGTCACCCTGTTCGTTAATTCCCTCCTCCCTCTCCCTCAATAGCTAGCTGTTTCTAGCTGTCCCTCTTCTCTTTGTCATGTGACGCTCACTCTCCTTGCCGTGCCGCGCCGTGCCTCGTGCCGCCGAATAAAAATTCTGCGGACGCGCCAGTGCCATAATTCGCGTACACCGCGCGCGCTGGATTCAGATCTCTGTTCATGGCGCGGGAGTTGCCGCCCAGAGTTCCCCACTTGGCGGCGGCCAATTGGCCTACTTTTGGCCACCAGATCTCCGGGCGAGGCGGCGAAGCCGCCGCCTCGTGGGTGGATGAGTTCCTCGACTTCTCGGCGGCGAAGCGCGCGGCGCACCGGCGGTCGGCCAGCGACTCCGTCGCGTTCGTGGAAATGGCGCCGGCGGACGGCGACGACGACTCCGACCAGCTGATCATGTCCATGTTCGCCGACGAGGTGGCGGGGTCTCCGACGGAAACGCGCGCAACGGGCGACAAGAGCACGGAGCAAAAATCTGCTACCGCGGAGCAAATTGTCGATCCCAAGAGAGTCAAGAGGTGAATTAATATCCATGTAATAAATGGACATACC
>JBBPFP010000032.1:3778556-3793628 GCA_037974795.1 Kaempferia galanga
TAAATTATCCCAATTATAACTATGAGTTGATTAAAAATGTTAAATTATTTAATTAAACCCTAAGTTAAAAACCTAACTTCGACCCTCTTACCATTGTTTCAACCTATTTGATGAGTTTGACGCATTGCCGGGATGACCTAACACATTGCCGAGACTGTACAAAGCTTCCTGACTTGTCGTTGGGCTCAAGCTACATGTTTGGGCCTGTCGTTGGGATCAGGTGATGCGTTTGGGCTTGCACGACGCATCTAGACTCATTGCCGGGCTCAGGTGATGCGTCTGGATGAGGCGCAACGGCCGGCACCGGAGGTATGCTTGTGCTTAAAGCATAGTCTAAGGCAAAGGCTTGGCGCGTCGGCACTGAAACCACCTCGCCTGCCCACCCATCTCTCTTTGACTGCTTAAAGCACCGCTTAAGACAAAGGTAGTACAGTTAATGCTCGCCTTTTGCCTAGGCAGCCACCTTGGCTGCCGTTTAGAACACTATCCTAAAGACATTTTGATTGCAATATCGAGGAAGGCAATATGTCGAAAAGAAAACAAGTATGAAGACTATGCCAAAATATAAAGACATATTGGAAGACAACTTTTGATTTATTGGCTTATCCTTATCCAAATTAGACCTTAGTGGAATCAAAATCTTTTGATATTTGCATTAATACCTAAAAATACCCCAAGATTTTGAATTCATTTGGTTTCTTTGTTTCTTTTTTGATGCCTATCCCTGTTATCGTGACCATCAATACATCCTTGCAATGTTCATTATATCCTTGTAATGTTGAAGAAGAAGATTTGTATTATTGCCGTCAGAAAGTTGATAATAGATTGTGTGTGTATCTAGAGGGATTAAAAAATGTATGACCTAAACATAAAATTCCTTTATTTGCAAAGTTAATATAAAAATTAAGTGCAGTGACATAATAAAAGTCATAAGAGAAATTACAAAGGCTAACATGGATAGTTTACATGATACTACTCCACGGCCTAACGATCCGTTAGGTGGATTAAGTCTCAAATTCCCACTTTGAAAGAACTTTGTGAATGGTTAGGAAAATTCGTACATAAAATCTTTTTACAAATATGAAATAAACGGAGAAGATATTACCAAACATGGGCATTAAAATGCTTAGAATGAGCATAAAAAGCCAATACTTGTCGTGTATCAGTGCATATTTGAGGTCCCCTTGCATCTTGATTTATAGTAATGCCGATGTATTCTAACTCTTCTATCTCATCTGGGTAATTGTTGGTTGAAATCAATTGCCTTTTCAATAATATTTATATTTTCATTTTATAAAATGAAAGAGCTACTAACACAATAACAATAATCGCATTTAACGTCAAGAATGTTGCCTTAGTTCAAAAGATGACTAGTTTAAAGACCAATATAGCAGCTGACGTAGTGGAAACATTGAAACCTTTGATTTGAACACGAACGCTGGAAACAATCTTCTAAAGACCTATGATTTTGTAGAATATTAGGCAATAAATATCCAAAAACTCATTATTTGTGGAAAAGAAACGACAAAATATTGTTGATTAAAAACTAACTCAAAAATAACTAGATAGACATTTAAATAGTCTGAGAACCCTTACCCTAACTTTGCAAAAGCAGAAAATAACCTAAATTATAAAATAGTCTAAAAGATAATTAAAAAAAGACAAAATCTTCCGGGCCTTCGAAAAGGCTTTAAACAACGTTTTTTTTGGGTCCGAAATTGGGAGGTTATGGGTTTTACTCGATAATCAACTGTAGATCTCGGCTTCAATTTGATATATTATATGTTTGTGGTTCAACTCGAGTCAAAAGTTATAACCTCTCAAAGCTTCTACCGTTCCTGCTCCAATCATGTTCTGATCTTATCAATCCTACTATGATCCATCCCACGATCCAGGATCGATTCGGTGATTCAGGATCTTGATCTTGCAAACATGGACTCACAGCTTTATGTCGTCAGAGTCCACCTCTATCCTTTGGATGTGTTAATCCTATGGCTTGCTAATGGATTTTTTTGAGTCTTGAGTTCGTCATGCCAAGTCAACATCACAATTTGACCATGTTGATCGACAATGTTCACGTGTGCATGTTACCAAGTCCTTGCAAACTCCATGTACACATTAGTAAACACTCAGAAGCCTTAACCGAACATATCAAAATATCTGTCAGTGTTGTGACTCGCGGAACATTGCACCAATAATTGTGACTCAGAATTCTCTATTCTTTTCAGTTTTGCACAATATATAATAATCTCAGTATTTTATTGGAAAGTTCATTATTGGTTTGATTCTAAAGCTTCTTAATATGATTCTTGTAAATGTATAAAGCTACAATTACATTTTTTTCCCTTCATAGTTTGAGTAAAATGTATCTACTTTTTCAAACTTGACTTTGGGCGGTCAGTATTGTAGTAGAGTAACATTGGTTCAAACTTACATCACCCTTGGGCTGACTTAGACGATTGCCTGGTGCATGTAAGTGTATATGGCCTATCTTATCATGGTATAGAACATGATCTTGTCAATTGTCTTCAGATTTTCTTCAAATCAATTGCTAGTTAACATGATGTTTTTGTTTAATCTTCCAAGACAGTGCCACAGGATTCTGTAAAGTTGCAATGATTGTTTATGATTTCTTTTAGACTATATCTTTTTTTTTTAATTTAATACTTGCTGTAAAATTGACCATATTATTAATTTACTTGCAGCAAAAATACCATTTCCTTTAACCCAAAGATTCAGGGGAATGCTACAGAATGGGATTGACCTGAGCACTGTTGATGTCAGCTATGTCAGCAGTCGTTCTTGGTATTTGATGCTCTATTATTTATTGTTTCTGTTTGTCTGTCCTTATCTTTTACTATTCAAGGATAAGATATGAAATTCAATTCTCCAACAGGTACTTTCTTAATTTGTTTGGACTAAGGGGTTTATTCACTCTTATTCTTGGTGAAGAAAACGGTCAGTACGAAAGTCATCAATTTGAATTAACTTTTAGGATGCAGATTTGAGCATATGGCTGATTCTTCTATTTGGGGATACTTTTGTATGTCTTCTTAGCCACGGATGATACACAGCGAATGATGCAGATGAGTGGATTTGGTTTTGATCCAACAAGGGTAAATTGTCTAGAAATCATATTCTGTTTCTAATGATGAAATATATTGATAATTGCAATTTTTTTTGCTTTCACTATGTAACAATTTTTTGGGCAATACACACTTTGTTTCATGTGTGATTTTCCTACACTAATGCTGCACAATCTTTGACGGAATGATGAAGTAGAGATTGTTCATATAATTTGTACTACATTATAAATTACACTATGATTTAATGAGCCCTCTTTGGCTCCACGGATTGGCACAGTTGGTACCTACATGGGTATTTGCTCCAATAGGTCATTCCCACCGGATGCAAAATACCTCATTGGATGTTTGACCTTCCCCATGCAAAAGGGTTGTTGCATTAGCAAAATGCCCTCCATGATTTACCTGTTTGTATCTTATCATGGGACTGCTTGGGGTAAGCGATATTACTTTTTGCTCCAATGAGCCTCTTTAGACATTTAATTTAGGGACTGAAAATTATGGTTAATAATTGTAGAATTTTTTGTAGTATTAAATCAAATGGGATTAAAAATTCTCTTAAGAAAAATAAAAGTTGTAAAAGTGTGGTCTGGATGGTGTTCCTAGTGAAGTTTAAAGAATTTAAGGGAAATAGATAATTTAGCAATAAGTTAACAAAATTTTAAGGATTAACAAGAAGCTTTGGAATTTAGGAAAAGTTCTAATATATTAATACAAGGGATATACAATGTTGTAGTTATAGAGAGATTTAGTTGTGAGCTGTCATGAAAGTTTCGGAAAGTATGAATCTTGGAGAAAATTGAGATTTGAAAAAAGAAACAAGAGATGAAGCAAAATTTTCTAAAAAAAAATTAGAGTTCATGGCCTGAAGATCAAATTTAGATACTCTTTGATTTGCAAAATAATTAATAGAGAAATATATATAAAAAAGAATAATTTACATATGACTTTTAAACATAGGAAAAAGCTTATTATTAGAGTTTATAGTGAATTACTGTGGTGATTTCTAGAGAGAGGATATCTAGTGATTATATTAATGTAATATGTAATAAGCATGTGATAGTGATAGATGATTTTTCCATACTGTCGATTAACACCAAGGTTCAACTCTAGTAGAATCTATGTTTCAACATGACTTTTTTTGTTACTAGGCGAATTTATATTAATCTGTTAAAAATTGATTGCCACAACCCATTCGGTCCTTTCCATGGGTGAAATTAGATTCATTTATGGTGGCCATATTCCTGCTGGCATGATTTTATGCTGGTTGTTGGATCATCCAGAGGAAGCATTACAAAAATGCATCCAATATGGCAAGACCTGTGACTGATCACCAACACAGCATGCAAAATAACCAAGTATAGTACAAAAATGGTAATAAATGGATAACTGAAATGCCACTAAAGAATTTGTAACAAACTAGCCCTAGTTTGGAATTGTCACTGGTGAAACAAAAATGTTTCGGTCATCAATGGGCATGCAGAATAACACACTTTTGTAGCAAATGTTATTCTGCATGCCTATTGATGAGTGTGACATTTTTGTTTCGCCAGTGGCAAAAATGGGCATGCAGAATAACACACAATCCCTGTATTTATATATTGGTATTAATTGAATCATTCATTAAAATTTGGTCTTTCATCGTTGATAAATTTACTATGATATTAAAATTTAATCTTTATCATTTTTGATAATTTTCAGAGTTTAAGTGCTGAGAAGGATAGCCTGGACATCATTCAACATGAGTGGTTTCTTCCCAAGATGGAGAAACGTGCTGAAGATGTCTTGAAGAAACTTCTCAAGTAGCCACATCAACTAAGAATTAACACACCCAGAGTATGACTTTCCAAATTCGGTTTTTGTTTTACAAAATTTTCCAAGTGAGCAATAGCTCATCTTGGTCTGTTCCTAAGTAGTACAGGTATTAAACTAAGGATTACCATGATAATTTATTTGAATTGTTCTTAGCAATTCACCAAACTCGTATTATATTCTCTGTTGTTAATTTTTTTATATCTTCATAATCAATGAGTCATTATTAGAATTTCAATATGTTATTATGTTTTGGTTAGAAATGTCAAACACAAGCTATTGCTTTAGCTGTTGCTAGTAGAGGAAGCAACGAGTAAGCAAAAAATGTTCGATAGCTCGGAATAATTGTTGCAGTTTCATGACATGAATTAATTGGGCTTAATTGAAAAGTATTTTTCTTCCGTGTCACTTTGAATTCGGAACCTATGCCTAGAATGGAATAAAAAGGAAGCAAACATGAATACTTCTCAAGTCTTTTACAGGGGTTTTCCTTAATGCATTTTGACAGAACCTCCCCTTCCCCATAGTAGTGTCAAGGTAGACAAAGCATCACTTCCTCATATTGACCTAAGATCGAAAGTTAAGAGTTAAGACAATTATAAAGACATTTGAAATTCTTGTCTCTAAAATACTCATTCATTTATTATGTGTTTTGGAGTGAAGGAAAAAATATTAACAAAAGATATAATTCTTTATTTGAAAATTGAAAATCAGCGTGCTTCACGTGACAATGAATTAAGAGATGTTGAATGAATATTAATTGTCTATGTTGACATTGAAGAGTGCTAACAAATGGATGCATAAAGAAGCAAAAGGAATCTCATAGCGGAATTGAGCAAAAGAAATTATAGATAATTCACAACCAAGTGAATTTTGAGTTTACTTCTGTTTCTAAGTTGTGTTATTCACAAAATAAAAGTTTATTTTTGTTTTGCATCTTGATATTTAGATTTTATTTGAACAGTTGGATAGTCGGCGCTCACATGATAGATAAGGTCCTATGTGAGTGTGATTACATATTAATTTCGTCTTAGAAGATTTTACAAAATAAGTTAGAAGGAAATATTTTATGTAAGTGTGATTAGTCTCCATGTCTATCTTGAGGCCGATTTTCTCCATATATGTTTTTTCAACTAGGAGATATTCGAAGGGATCATCGTATCTATCCCAGAGCCAATTACTACCTTAACTGAAGCACACAATTTTTCAATTGGTCTACTCATTCACCAAGTGTTGCCCATTCAAGGTCCGTATTAGAAGGATACTTTGTGATGTCTAGCTGAAGATCATTCATTTCATGGATATCTATTTTAATTGAATGTGCTTGGTTTGATCTTTAAGTCTAGTGGAGAGCTCTCAAATGTGTAGATGACAAAAGTTTCTTCAAGGGCATGTGCTACAATATCACTAAAAAAATTCATAGCAAAAATTTTTGAGATGAAATCTGTGATAAAAATTTTTTCATCACAGAAAAGTCGTCCCCAAATTTTGCAACGGAAATAATATATTCATCACATATTTTATGATGAATTTTATTTTCATCATAAAATTAGTTTAAAATTTACAACAAATAAAATTCGTTGCAAAATTAAGAAATACAGATCTGCGATACTTTGTCGGTCTTAAATTAAAATTTGGCAAAATCAGTGACTAATTTGGAAATTCATTGCTGAATTCGCCAACTTCGGGGAAATCATGTGTCTGCGACGAATCAGTAAATGCATAGCAGAATCTGCAACGAATCCGTAAATTCGTCACTGATTTATGATACATTAGGATAATTTAGTAAGAAATTATTTTCATAGATAAATTTGTCGCACAATGCAAAAATTTTGCTTAGAAGTTACTATTTCTGCATTGCATCTTGTTAATACAATAAATATCAAACCTGTTTAACAAATAAATCAATACATATCCTATCCAGCACATCATATCTAACAAAATAAAATCATATATTCAACCAAATCACAATTCATACATCAAAATAAAATCATACATCTAACATCAAATCCAAATATAACTAAATATCTAATATTTTATTGGAAGTTTTAAACAATACAATCCATACATCACCAAATCATAATGTTTTTCCGTAAGAAACACTTTCTTTTCTTTCTTCAAATATTCTCAATCATACATCTAACATCAAATCCAAATATAACTAAATATCTAATATTTTATTGGAAGTTTTAAACAATAAAATCCACACATCACCAAATCATAATGTTTTTCCGTAAGAAACACTTTCTTTTCTTTCTTCGAATATTCTTTTTTTTTCCTGCATCAAGATAAAAAAAAATAGTATCATAAAAGAAGAAAGAAAATATCATATATGAACACAAAACTTAATACTTACTTCCTTCGACATTGATTTTCATTTTATACCAACCTTGGTCTCATCTCCGTGTTGGCCCTGGGACGGGTTGGCGGGAGCGCTGGAGGCGAGCAAAGTCGCCTTTTACCACCAATGTTCGAAACAAATTAACAATATTAATTGAAAAAAACAATAAAGAGGCGTTCAAAATCAAATAATTAATGTTTGAAATACTAATTATGAAACAAATAATATTCATACAAAAGTTATGAAGAACCATTACCAACGTTATTGTCGTCACCACCATCGTCGTCATCATCATTATCACTGGAACTGGAAGAATTATGACTAGAAAGGAACTTAACTGAAGATGTCTCATAATACTCTTGTTGTTAGCGCATAGCTCTCACATCCTCATCTCTTTCTAATATTATGTTGTTCAAATGTGAAACATCTTCAGTTAAGATATTGATTTGAGTCGTGACTACTGGTGGGGTAGAAAAGGATTGACGGGAAACTATGATTTTTACTTAAAGAACACATTCTCAATATCCTTCTCCCTTTCTGTCATCCACTAGCCTCCAACCATAAATCTAAATTATTACCAACAAATGACTCAATTTCCTCACTAGCACATCGACTTCTCTGTGCTATCTCGAGTTCATCATATTTATCATGTATTGTACTGACAAAAATTAAAATAAATTTATTATAACAATGTTACACTCCACAAGTGTGAATTTACATGACGAATTATCTAAGCAATTGAGGGTTGGTTGTATTGAACAGAGAAAGAGAAGGAAGAGAGAGAAAGAAGTTGATCTTTACATCTATGTTTTGTGATAGTAATTGACATGCTATGGATTTGCTCGTCTCCTATTATTTACATCTATGTTTTGTAGGTGATCTAATTATGTATCCAACACTACCTCGTGACGGTGTGTCAAAATACTCGTCTTATGTGTATCCTATGTTATTAAGTTGTGTAGATAACCTAGAGAGTCCGGTTAAAGGATCGCTCTGTCATTAGGCCCCTCAGTCATACGTCTCTAGATTAACTAAACACTTCCTAACATAGAATTAAGGAGAATTCATTAATTACATAGATCAACCATGCATAGAATTGCCATTCTTTAAAAGGGTGCACTCTAGATAAGAGAAGATATACCATTTCTTATCAAAGCCTTACCACTTCGATCTAGAGCACCCCCATCTTCGGGGATGAACAATCTATACACCTGTTCAATCAAATGAAACATTCAAGCATACAACCTTCACTAAAGTATTTCATCAAATAGGAACAAGGCATAAGCATGCCATTGAACTAGGGAATTAACAAATCCATAGAGTTTACACCAATGTCACATCATAATTACTCCATACATCCATAGAATCGGAGATATACTCCATGAACAAAGGAAAACACAATAGACAATAGAATAGCAATCCACAACTCAACACACAAAGATAGGGAGAAGAAGACGCTTATCAATGTATCGTTGGTTTTCATGGATGTTCTCCTTGTTTCGGAGGTGGATAGATCGTCGGAGAAGTCTCTTTGATGTAGATCTAGGGTTCCCCCAAGGGGGAGAACCATTTTCCAAGCCAAGGGGCGGAGCCCCAAGCTAAAGATGCATCAAAAAAGGAGAAAATCCCCTTTTATAGGCAAGGATCCTGCTTTGCACGAGCCGCCGCACGGCCGTGCAGATCCGCACGGCCGTGTGGGGCTTTGTGCTGGAACAGGGCACATGGTCTCTCAAATGTGCACGACCATGCATGAGCAATGCACACGGTGGTGCAAATATGCACGGTCATGCAAGGCTTCTTTATGGATTTCTTCTATTGGAGCTTGCACAATCGTGCAAATCTTGCATTGTCATGCATGAACAGTGCATACGGTCGTGCAAATGTGCATGGCCATGCAAGGCTTCTTTCTGGATTTCTTCTCCTGGAGTTTACACGACCATGTAAATCTTTGTACAACCATGCATCAACAGTGCACATGTTCGTGCAAATCTGCCAGCCTTGCAAAATTTGTTTCTAGAGTTCATTGCCCTTTTTGCATGGCTATGCACTGTAGGCATGGTTTTGTGCATGACTGTGTAGAATTGCATAGCCATGCCTATACAGAAGTTGTAGAGCTTGAAGTTCTCTTCATTCTACAACCTGAATCGACCCATAACTCTAATCGAGCGCAAAGTTATGACCATTTTACTTTCGGTTCGCGCTACATTTTGGGGTTTGGTATGCCCGTGCATAAAAGCCACCATTGTGCCTTTTACCCATGTAGACCTGTCTTGAAACTCCCATGGCTGCATGGATATAATTTGGGTCTATTTTGATTTTGTTTTGATCTCAATATGCTGCGAGGAACATGACAACGTCGTTGGACATGACCACTTGCTTTACTATTCTTTTTTTGAAAGTTGCTTAAATGTATATTTTTGCTCTATTTTCTCTTCAGAATGCATCCTATCAATGAAAATAAGCAAAAAGTAGATCTCCACACAAAATAAATGGAAGTATGTCATAATAATGAAATAAACATAGATTATATTCATGAAATATAAGTAGATGTGTGTTAAACCATGCATAAAAGTATATATAATTTACACACATCAAATAATAATTCGAAACACATATTTTTAATTACTCTAAACCTTCATTTCTTTAGCTTTAGCCCCACTCTAAGACTTGTCTTTTTTGTAAAAGTTTAGGTGAAAGTTCTGAATTTTCCTTCCCTATATCTTTGGTTAAAAAAACACGATTAGAAATAATGAAATAGTCGCAGATTAAAAAATTCTTGGGAGAGTTAAAAAATTATTAGGATAGTTAAAAAATTACCAATCTGTATCTATGCTCATCGATATTAATAGAGCCTCTCGCATATGCTGCAGATGAGTCTATAGAATTATAAGATTGATTTAATCTATTATGTTGACTTTGTTGTTTACTTTTATCAGTTACCCAAAATTTGGTGATCTTAGTCTAATTATCCTCTGTGATATAAGGTGGCTTTTTCCCCTTAGACTAAGCATGATTCAGAATATGGCGGATGTGATCGCCACATTTTTTTCTTGAAAATCTTCTTGATTTCCAATTGATAGATAGGGTACCAATTAAATATCCGCTGAATAGAAAATAAAATAATTAAATAAATAAATAAATAAATATATAATAAATCATTTATTCCTTAAACTTGCTCCATCTTAACTCTTTTGTTGATAATGGAGGGTTTGAATAAGACATTGAATCTCCCATCTAATTATTATTCATTATTCTATTAATATCGTGAATAATATGTACAGAATTTTCAAACATATTGTAAAGGAAAAAATCATCTTAAATAATTAGATCCCCAATGGTGAATGTTGGCTATGAAAATCTATCGTGGTCAATGGTGACTATGAAATATAATAATAACAAGAAAAGTTTGAAAATGGAAGGTAGGAGTGACCATATTTTTAAGATCTCTAAGCTAGCAATTATAATTGGCCATGTCTTGTAATTAGCACAATCCAATCCAATGGTTCAATAGTCCAATTATTTAATATATTGTAAACATAAAGAGTATCATTGGATACTCATTAAAGATTTTTCAAAGTTTTTCATCAATGAGAGAATGAATAATGATCATACACTAATCTAAAGGTCTAGTTGAAAAAAAAATATAGCACATCAAAACAGTCTAGCTTAGAGCTTTTTATTAATGAGAGAAAGAAGATGCCTAGTTGAAAAGAAAGTAGCATATCAAAACATTTTCAAAACTTTTCATAAAATGAGATGATAGGTAAAGATATATAATAATCTCAAGATCTAGTTGAAAATAAAGTAACATGTTACAAAAATCATGAAATATAAGCATTACCGAAGCATTAAGTGGACAATGTTGTTAACATAAGTAGAGGACAAGTATATTAGTCCAGCATTAAATAGAATGAAATACCTAATTGATGCATAACAGAACACAATTATTAAAAAATAAATAAACTTGACAAAAGTTGACAATTGAAGTGATTCAAGTCAAATCAAGTTTTAATTCTACTTGACAATTAGACTTATAAAATATAGGATAAAAAATTAAAAATATTATTTTTATACTTACGCATCTTTGTAGGGGACTATAAATTCTCGAATATCTTGCACCACAGGAAATGATGTCTTGTAGGAACTGGACTTGTCGATTGGTGCGGTAAAGGTATTGGCAAAGACGACTGTGAAGGTTTTGCTTGATCAGGGGGCGTAGGTACACTGTTAGGTGTTTACTTGCCATGAGAACTCTGTCTATACCCACTTTGTCTAAAGATGTTCTGAAAATTCAAAAATAGGATCAAGTTAAAAAAAATGACGCATAATGAAGAACATGAATAAACTTAGCATATTTGTTAAGAGAGAGAGTGTGAGAATCCTGTGACAATAGATATCACATCTAATGACCTATAATATATAGTAAGAAATATAGAGCATTTACGATAGTATATATAAGTTTACGAATGAGATATTAGATATACAAATAATTGTGGTACGAGTTTTCTAAATTTATAAATTAAAAATAAATTTACTTAAAATAAAAAAATACCTTATATGAAAAATAAAGGATCATAATTTTTTATATTAAGATAACAAAATTTATCGATCATACAAAATCAAAGTCCTTATTGTCATTGTCATCCTCATTCATGTCGTCATCGTCATCCTCCTCCTCTGCCGCTGCTTCTTCTTCTTCTTCATCATCATCATAATAAATTTCATTTACATCCACGTTTATCACTACTCCGTTGGCATCTCGTAATGTTGAAATAATATATTCTTCAATCTGAAATGTATTCATAACTTTCTCTTGTTGATATACAATGTCTTCCCAATATTCTTCAATTTTATTCATGCTTTCATTTTACAAATAATTAACCAATCAATTTTGTCATGTTCTAGGATATGAAGCATATAATACTTGAATTGTTGCGCCAACACAAATGGTTCACATCTCTTATACAATCTCTTATGATTTATTTCAACCAAATTATATCGTGAATGCACCTTCATCCTGTAGGTCCTGGTTCGGTCGACAAGAGGGGGATGAGTTATCTTGAATATACAAGTCACACCTTTCTCGTTCTTTCGACTTTAGCTAAGACACACTTCGTTAGTTTAACAAAAGTAAATGCAAAAAGAAAGTACGAGACACTAGAGTTTTTACATAGTTTACAACTAGGGAGATTGCTAATCCAACGTGAATGAAGGGCACTATCGAAACTCCTTCTTTGACATAATTCAGAGGTGGAGAAGTCTTATACAAGGTGTTGATAGCTTAGAAAAACGACTAGATAGAAATGGAATTCGAGTATGGAAGTGTTGTCTAAATTAAGAGGACTAGGGCTATATTTATAGCCCACTAGTCGAAGTTATCTGTTATTGATGTGGTAGCTTCCCGGGCACTTGGACCAGGTCCAGGTGCCCCCAGCGGTGCAACTTATCTGCTGCGCGACAACTATGTAATGATCTAAGGATAAAAGTTTATCCCTGCCCAGGCGCCTGGACTGTTTCGGGGGCCTGGAGTGTTGCTTACGTGGACCCAAAATTTATCCACTTTGTAATGACTCAAAGAGGCGCCCTCGACTGACCCAAGGTGGTCTGGGCGCCTAGACTTGGTTCAGCTACTGCTCTAATCACTTGGGTGATTCTCTAGCACTCCAAAGTTGGACTCATTCAAACCTAACTCAGGCCTTCTTCTCAAGCAATCTTCCGCTCTGGCTTGTCGTCCCTTGGAAGCGTTGCACACATTCTTCTTGTCCGCTGGAGTACTTTTCCGCAACACTCGTCCTTCGGAAGCACCGAGCTCATTGACTTGATTCCCGTGCTATCCTTTTCGTTAGCTGCGTCTTCTGCTCAACTTCTTGTGTTCGTAAGTTTCTTCATATTTAGACAAAATGCTTAAATACAATAGGAACTAATTTAATCTGGTTGACAAAACTAACTCGGGTACTTACAATCCCCCTTTTTGATGTGCATCAACTCGGGTTAAGATTAGAGTTAAACAAAAATAAAAAATTATTGCAATTAAGTACAAGTAAGATATTGCAATTAAATACAAGTGAAATATTGCAATTAAGAAAAAAATTTCCCTCTTAACCCCTAACTTTTACTTCTCTTTTGATCACAACAAAAAATAGAGATATATATTAAAAATTTTGAAAATTTTTCTAAGGGTGATTGAAATAGTGACCATGTTTGAGAAAATTTTTAAGAATTATTTTTAGAATATCAAATTTCTAAAAAATAAAAAAATAGATTTGTCAAAAATAATTTAAAAATTAATTTTAATCTTCGAAATAATATTTATTTTAATGAAAATAAATCATTTTAAATAGAAATTTATATTTTTCTAGAACAAATATTGAAAATAGATTTTAATCTTGAAAAATCTTGCTAATATTTATGAGTATGTAAAATAGAATGTGTGTGTGTGTGTGTGTGTGTGTGTGTATAAATTAAATTTTTTTAAAATTTAATTTTTGAGAATTTTTTATATTAAAAATTATTTTTTTATAAAAAATTCATTAAGTCAAGAAATTTTTATCCTAATAGAACTTCTATTATCTTATTATTATAAAATTTTTGAACAGAAAACTCTAATAAAAAGTTTGCATGTAAAATATTTTTTAAGTAAAAAAATTCTAATGTAGTAAATTATTTAAATTAGAGAATATTTAATCTAGATATGATTTTGGAACCCAATGTATGTTCCTACAACTAGATTAATAAGATATTTTTTGGAATATATTTTTGTGATATCTAAAATACTAGTTAAGACCATGAAAATTTCTAAAATTTTAAATATGCATAATTCTTTCTCAATTTTTCTATTTGATTCTTCAACTTATCATTTTCAACCTTTAATTTATTGAAATCTTCTAGTGGATATGATTTAGTTAAGATAATTTTCAAATTTAAATTGTCCTTGACTTGAGTTTACACAAAGCTTTAGACATTGGTTGAATACCTTCATAAAGCTGGTTAGGAGGAAGAAGATATGCCTCACTTACAATGTTGGTATCGAAGTTAAATCACCCCTTTCATTGTTGCTTTCCTTGATGTAGTGCCTCCTTCATCAATGCTCTCCGTTTGATGACTCGTAATTAGTGCTAGTCCAACATACTCCTCCAGTCCGGACTCTTCTAATGACTTATCCAAGGTTATTTTGAGGTTTTTGTGCTTCAACTTGCTTGATCCTTTGTCTTTGACTTTTAATTTGAGATAGTTGTCTTTTAAGTGGCCTTCCTCATCGTAGTTGTAGAATCGTATTCTTCTCTTGTTTCGTGGAAGCTTCTTAGCTTGAGACTTGTTGAATTAATTAGTTTTAAAGAACTTAGAATTTTCTTTTTACCACGTAAGCCTTTTCGTCTTGATCAAGAGATGTGTTAGAATTGGGTTCGATATTTTTCGTGTTCAGGGCGACGTTGTCCTGCTCCTTGTCTTTTCTTATGCCTGCACATCTAGATTCATGTAATTTGAAAGTTGAAAACATACTTTCTAACTACTTACCTCAAGGTCCATGATGATGTAGTAGACATCTCATATCAAGGTCCATTTGGGAGTTCTCGGGAACGCATTCAAGGTAGACCTTATTAAATCTCTATTTGTTACTGCTTCTCTGAGGTTGTTGGGTTTTGTTAGTGTAAGCCCTTAGTGCCAATTATGTGATGATTGGATAGGGAAACTTTTGTATCATATTATATTTATTAAAGGCAAAGCTTGGTTACACTTTATGCGTGTGCCAGCTAAATAAATATAATAATGCCCTTGAATAGTAGGTTCTTATCTATAGTATATCAATTGGTAGAATTGATTATGAGAAGCTGTAGA
>JBBPFP010000032.1:3816362-3830746 GCA_037974795.1 Kaempferia galanga
ACCGTCTTTCTTAGTTTCACAAACCAAATCCCTATATTGCTTGAGATGTTCTCTCTTCCATCTATGTCTCTCACCTTCACTTTCTTGCACTTGGATGTACATATATAAGGGGAAGATGACTCTTCCCCTACCTCCATTTATATGTAAGAATTAATGGAGAAAGGTGAAGGGGTACCTTCACCTTTCTCCATTAATTCTTACATGGACTGCATACCATCTTCACTCTGTGTTTGGAATACCCTGGCTCAAAATAAAGTCTTTTTCGAGTTTTACTTCATAGTATTTGGAAGCATTATCGTGTTTTAATTTGTTAATTTTTCAATATGGAATAAGCATGCCAGAGCTGATTCTATCCTTTCCTTATCTCTCCTGAAGTCACCTGTGACAACACTGTAAAATCTGTCTACCTTCTTGTTTTCTTCCTCTTCTTCCTAGCAATTTCTTCCTCTTCTTCCTAGCAAGTTATCGCTCGGCATCATCACCCCAAAAACAGTGTTTTAACTTGTAAAATTCGGCGTTCCAATGTTTCGATGCCCAGACGACGAAGAGAAAATTTCATGAAAGACCATATTTATTTACTAAATCCAAAGCTAACACAATACGCACGCTCGTACTACAGTACTACTACTGCTTGAAGTGGATGAAGGGCCTCTCAGAGTTGGGCGCCCACGTCCCACCCTCCTTCAAGTACTCCAAATACCTCAAGAATTCCGGCCTCGACGTTGCCTTCTTCGATGGCGCCTCCAGAATTCTCATCACGGGGTGGGCGTCGATCTCCTTGTTGCTCTTCCGCACCCTCTCCGCCTCGTCCTTTCCATCCTCCTCCTTCTCTATCTCCTTCGTCTTCGAGGGGGAGTATCGCCGTGAGAGGAGGCGACGGTACCCTCCTCTTAGCCACCTCTTCTGCTTCTTGGAGGCTTCCGCTTCCATGGAGCTAGCGTATTCGTATGGCTGCCGTGGAAGATGATGGAATATATAGTTTTGATAGGTTGGAAATGGTTGAAATCTTCAAAAAAAGACTCAGCTCGTTTTTTTTTTATTATTATTGTTTCCCACTCCAACAACTCCACTGAATTACTGCGCCAGATCTGATGCGAGCACCCTGTCATGAATGGTGCCTCGCAAGTAGAGTTGACTTTTCGAATTAGTTGCTTGATACAAGGGTAGAGAAGGAACAGGTCGGCATACGCTTCCGGGACTCTGAAACTTTCAACCAGCACTGTCTACATCGAATTTACTTTGTAAAACAAGGCCGGTGCGAGATTGGATGATCTTCTTTTACTTACTTATTAATGAGCATTGCTATTTTATTGCATAAATAAGTTTTTTTTTTGGTTTTTAAAATAGCTCATGTTTAATAAGATTGTCACACGAGGTCAAGAAATCAAAATTTAGTATGTCCGAACATGTCTCTCCCATGCCTTAATCATTTGCACTAATAGCTAGTAGTCACCCGTGATTTACCTCCTTCGTATTGGCCTAGGGACGGGTTGACGGAGGCACTAGGACGAGCAAATCGCCTTTTACCACATTAACTTTTCAATCCCCTCAGAACGATGCGGTGGTTGAGGCATAGGATATTGTCATATGGTCAAAATTCAACACATTTGAGCATGTCTTCCCCCATACCTTAGAGACTGTACCAATGACTACTAGTCATCTTGTGATTTACCTCCTTCATGTTGGTCGAAAAACTAATTGACAAAGACGCTAGGGCCTTTTGCCACATTCGCTAGAACTTTTCAATCTCACATGTTACATATCTTCTTTAATCACTTCTAAGTCTACCTACTTTTAAGAAATCACACATAACCATCCAACTTGACCACATCAACTCATTCATAAATCACTCAACTACATCAAGTCACAATCTCTATGAGCACTGTATTAAGTTCTTGCGCACTTAATGAACATACCATCAAAGGAACAAAATAAATTTTTTTTATTACCAAACATCAATAACACCAGACACATTAAAATAGCTTGCCATAGCCAATCACTTGGGAGCATCATTACTCCAATAAACTGCATCCAACAATCCTTACAGCCCCCATGAAACTCACAGGTATCTACTCACATTGAATCTAACAACGAACCTCGAGCAAGCTCCATCCAATTCAGCCGAACTAACACAAACTATATTCCAACTTGATCAAATTCTAGAAATGTATTCATGTATAAATAAAAAACATTTAAAAAAAATGACAGAATTACATGGTTAGACGAATTAGTATAGACTTATGGCGTGCTGCCTAATTGTCAATTGACTTCTGGATAAGAAAGTTGTCTTCAAAAAACATATTTCTTGTGCAATACAAGGGGCCTTCATGTTCTATGAAGGAATCTATCAATTAAATGAAAAAAATAGGCTACAAAAGTTTCAACTATTTCAAAAAAAAAAAGAAAAAAAAAAGAATACTTCGTTGCATCTACACAAAAATCAAACTTCACTGATAAGGTATAAATCAAATTTGGACCAAGCAAATTTAACCAATAAAGTAACCAGCCATAAAACTTAAGTTTGTGGAGCTGCAGTCTCCATATCCTGTTCAGTGTTGATCTTCAGCAAGTATAATTTAGTAGATCATCCAGCAAAATCTGAGGTGAAGCAGAATTTGAGATCACTATCCGGCATATACCAAAGTAGACAATTTCACAAACCCAGTTCTCTTAAAAGGCTACTTGCATCAGGGATACTCCCACCATTGCAACTTTGAATGCCATTTCCAATGAAATCATTCAACAAGTTAACTGGGTGCTTTGCTCCACCATGCTTAAGGAATCTTTCTCTAAGAATATATCCAGTGTCAAGGGACAAGGGTTCTTCGTGGCATATATTATGCCAAATGGTTGCTGCAAAACACCTTGCATAAAGGTAGCTATAGTAGCCTACAGTAGAAAATTTCAGACTTTATTGTGAGAAAGTGGAAATGGAAATTTCTAAAGAATAACTTGGATTGAAACATAAACAAGAAAAATGCGCACCAGCACCATAATTTATAAGGTGGCTAAAACGGGTGTGCCAATGTGTACCCTTGACATGCTTCCAGCTAGTGTGCTGTGTTTTCAAGTCAGCAACCATCGACACTGTATCTATTGCAGTGTTGTGTTGTTCCCCAAAGATACTTAAATCAATTAATGAGTAAAATATCTAGATGGCAAAATGATGCAGAAGATTAGTACTAGTAAAAGAACCCGGATCAAAAGCAACACTTACAAGCTTACATGGAAATTCAGTGTTATTAAGGAAGAGAAAACACTGTATTTTTCACATAATAGGAAAAAATGCATACCACATTACACACAACAAACAAAACGAAAAAACAAAGAATAACTACAGGAGTACCTGTCGTTGCAGCTCCATAGCAGCAAATCTTCTACGCGCGTCATTCATTGCCTTCACCAGCTTTTCTGGTATCAACTCACCAGTTGTTTCATGCCTAGCAAAAGTCCTTAAAACACGGTAATCCCAAGCATAGTACCTGAAGTAAAACAGTTGAACTGGTCACTTCTGTGTATTATGTTACTTCCAGGAATAGATTCTACCATCTTTTGCAGGCCCAAATCTGGAAGTAAGCCGCTGCAACAAACCATGGCTCACTATTTTTGAAAAATAAGTTTAAAAATTAAATTCTTAAGATTCATTTTTGTGATATTTAAAAATAAAATTACTAAAATATTTTCTCTCCAAGAAAATAGGAAAGCAAGATCACGTATTTCTGTCCTCTTCAAGGAAATGATAGGAGGAATCACTCTATCATTTTGTTCTACCCATTTTCTTTCACTACTAGAAAACACAGCCTGAGAGCAAAAGGGCACACTATATTTATAGTAAAGATTTGATTTATAACATGTGTCCAAGATCTATGACATTGAAGAACAATGAAAATATCATAAGTGAATCTCAAAAGACAACTCAATTATTTAATCATGTTTACTCCTAATTTTGTTTTTAATTTGACTAAGAATGGGATGTTAAACTGGTTTAAAGCATCTATGGTGGCCTATAATCTTCATACATTGACTATGCAAATGGCTATTACTTCGCGATATATAATCATCATAATTCCTTTTTAACTTCAGATTTTTATATAGTAGTTCCTATTTGAGTGGACATACTGTTCTCAAATTGCAGGCAAGCCCTAGCATACTAGTAAGCCTAATACCGCATACTGTTCTAGGGAAATCACCCATTTTAGTTAAGCCTAATACCGCATTTTGACAATGGAATGCTTAGTTAAATTGCTTCCCCCTTTTTTTCATTCATCAAATTGAGCCACAGGGATGTCTCTAGTTTGCATTAAGATCATCATTGTCTTAAAAGGGGTCCATTTGGCCTGGTTTGCACCTTAGATTCATTTGCATATGTCCATATGCTTTCACATGTTACTTTAATTATCCATTGACTTTCCTCGGCATTCTACTTTGGCAGTGACAAATTTAATTTTTCGAAATAGACAAGACAGTAAATCATGAATTTAGTGGATGTTTTCATATTTGGAGAATAAAGAACAAACATAATGAAAATGGAGCTCTTTTAGCTTAAGATGATATGATCCAACAACAATAAGCCTCTATCCCACAAAGTGAGGTCGCCTATATGTACTATGTCATTGGGCTCAATATGCTACTATATCCTCATCCATGGTTTGAAATCTCATACTGTGCCGGACGAAACGATCGAAACATATAGTTTTGATAAATCACCGAAACTCGATACCACTCGGCAACAAGGTTCAAAATCTCAAGTCATGCTGTAGTTTGGATCTTTGACTAGAAAGATATTATTTTAGTTTTGTGTCGATGCTCCAAGACATGGTGCCGATGACAAATTGAAAGTTGAAAGAGGAAGGAGATGAAGCAAAGGAAAGAGATATTGTCTCGATGAGTGGTATCAAATTTTAATAGTTTACCAAAATGATATATTTCAATTGCAGCATGACATAAGATTTAAAACCATACCGAGACAATGTCTCCTTATGCTTCATCTCCTATTCCAACTCTAATTCATTACTAGCACCATGCATCGAAACATCAACATGACACCTAAAAATTTCAATCAAAGATCCAAACCATGGCTTGAAATTTTGAATGTTGTCCTCATTTATATTTAAATTAATTTTATCCTATTTTATCATAGCTAACAAATCTTATTTACTTGTCATGTTCTCATATCACTTGACTATAGTATTTATTGGACGTCTAAGTGCATATCCAATAAAAAAAATATTTAGAACATTTGGATCATGTTTCGCATGGGGGTGTAAGATGCAAATTAAGAATAATATTTGATTTTGAATTGTTTGGTAATTATTGAGTTATTTGGTAATTCAAATATTTTAGCATAAATTAATGATAATTATTATATTTCTTGAATTGTTTTGTTGTTTCCTAATTTTAGCAGTATCTCTCTATCTCATGCAAAACTAAACATTGATTACTAAGAATCTAGCTTTATGTGATGCACGCACGCACGCATCGCACCGCGCGCGCGAGCACGCACGCACACACACACACGCACAAATGCCCCTCCTATCAACATCAACATTAACCAAACTTGTTACCTTGGTGAGAGGAGACAAAACTAAATACTAGCTGCCTCTAATTCGTTATTGGTGCTCTAGCAACATGAGTGATTGCGTTGTTTCGTCAACATGAGCCACCATGTCCTTGTTCGCTGGAGGAGATCCAAGGCCCCGTCTAGGTCTAATTTGATGGGTTTTTTTTTAATTGAAAACTCAATTAGTATGACAACAGTTACAAAAACATTTTTAGGGACTGCGTGGTGCAAACTTCACAAAGAAGAGGTTATATCAACTCAGTAATTTCGTCACTCATTGAAATCTCTCACTTAATTTAATTGATTATCAATTAAATTTTTGTGCATTTATCATTTTTCATCTATCTTGAGTAAAGTTATTGCCGTGTGACTTGGTGGTCATGAATTTGAGTGGAACAAAGTGTTTAGGATCACTATGCTAAAATAGGAGCCGAACCAATCACAATCAAAGAAGAGAGAGCAAAAGTTAATGGAGAAGTACATCCCAATACACCGCAAAACTCAATAATATACTATGTGGATTAGCCTTAAATAGTCATTGCAAAGTGTAACAGAATGCTAAAGTTTAAGAACTTGGATGTGCATTGCAATTGCAGACTACCTCGGGGAAAGTCTTATCCATCTCATTGATGGACTTAGACCAACTTAAGTTGTCTACTCCGACTTTGAAAGAAAAGATGTATTAGCAATTCTTGACTCCTTTTTGATAATTATAAATTATAAATTATAAAGTTACTTAATGTACTTATAAATTATAAATCCAAAAAAACAACTTGACTCGCCCTATAATTGTCATCCAATGAACAAAAGTTAACACACAAGCCTCTTTAAGATTGAGAATTCCAGATCTAGCATAATGCTACAACTAATGTGGCAAGGGTGACAACATCCAAATACTCGGTTGTAGAACTCAAACAGACCTTGAGGATGAAGTGGCATACTACTAAATTCTAGAAAGTGATGAAGAGGTCATACCCGTAGATAAATACCAAGAGATTGAGGGAGGTAATAAAGATACTTTAGAGTTTCACGTAGTGTCTTCCATTCTATCCACACCCACCATTGATAATATGTGGAAATGCAGCGTCTTCCATACTTTGTGAAGTGTAGAAAGAAATCTTGTAAGATTTTCATGGACAATGGAAGTCACATAAACTTATTTTTCGCACAAGCCCTTTCTAAAATTAAGGTAATATTTGAACCACAACTAAATCTCCACAAGTGTGACATGGGTAAACAACACTTGTTTTACACAACAATTTTTGGTCTCTATTGAGATGGGCTTGTGTAGTGATAAAATCTAGTGCAATGTTTTATACCCATGAGCCTTGCCCATGTCATCCTCAATCAAGCTTGCCTTTAAAATCTCTTAATTACTCTTTACGAAAGAGAAAACACCTATTTCTTCCATCATAATAAGCAAAATATTGGGTTGTACTCAAGCAACCCAAAAGACCTATAATGTGTGTGAATCGTGCATATGTTTTTGTTCTTATTTAGCATGCATTTACTGCATTATTTAGGTTAACATCTAGCTTTGACATCGATTTTTATCTTTTTAGTTCGGATGACTATACTCTATGATTTAGTTCGGATGGAACATATTTGGAAGAAAAAAGCCAAAGAAGCATACATCGTAGCATGATCCACCGCTAGACCGTGTTACATTCCATGACCATGGATCATCCAGGGAGTTAGATGGCTCATTGGAGCATCACCCGCAGTAGCAAGAAGAACCATGATGAGGTCGTGTTGCCATAGCCGTGGTCCATCTTGGGTTTTTGACGAGACAATCACAGATTCACAACCTCCTACCATGGTCATGGATTGTTAGGTGTTGTTGGTGGCACCCCTCTGAATTTTAGAAAATTTTATAATATTTTAAAGGCTATAAAGTCAACCAGGGGGTGCCGGCTTGAGGATGAAGGGGTTCTCGTGACAAAAGACCCCAAAAGGAGAGTTGTCGTCCAAGAGATTCAAGAAGCCTAGGGATTTTAGACATTAATGACATCTACAACCGAGTTCTTTCTACACTTTGATCTTAGTTTTCCATTGTAGAATGCTTTCTTTGATGTTTATGGTTTGTTTCTCCATCGTGATGGAGTAGTTTCCTTAATTCTAAGATTAGAGAGTAACCCAATGATAAGTTGACGATTAGTGTTTGTGATTTCACTCTTTTATTGAATGATATGTTTGATTCTTGATGCAGTTTTAGCATGCTTGGGGAAGGACTGAGGTGAACTTTAATCTTGGATCTATAAAACTAGACTGGAGGGTTTGACAAAAGTAGTTCAAACTCTCTTGAAAATAATATTAGTTGTCACATAACTTAATGGGTCTATCCTGATTCGACTGTCATGAGAATAGGGGTTGTGTTGGGTAGATAAATCAATATATTTTGAGAGGAAACATAGGTTACCTTAGGATAAACTACCAAGCATAATCTAACATTGAGGTGAGAGAAGGATGAAGGATTAAGTTTCCATTAGGTGAGACTAATATGAGATTAACCACAATACAAAACGATTTGTCATTAAGGAATTAAATCCTAATTAAGTGACCCAATGCGTTAGACACGAGGGGGGGGGGGCCTTAAATTAAATGTGTAGGTCTATTAACCTTGTCCATTAACAATAATGGGCTTTGTGTGGATGGTCCATGCAAGATGGGCCTTGGTATACAAGGAAGAAGTTTGATTTGATTTGGGCATCTTGAATCTTGGAATCAAGAGCTTCTTTTTCCTCCTCTCTTCCCCATCGAGAAGGTCTAAGACTATCACCCATTCCAATAGAAGACATCTGCTGTGCCGGCGACAAGGATCAATGACTCTTGCGATGGATTCAGGTCAACCCATTGTTAGCCGTTGTTTTGATTTCAGTTTTGCCTTATAATTGATGATAGCTAAATCCTGTAGATGATACATCCTTTAGTTTGTTTTTGATGTATCATTATTTCTTTGAAGGGAATCACAATTAAACCTAGGATTGTCTTAAGAATTGATTTTCTCATGACTTTTCATTCTTCTTTTCTTAGCTTGCTTTGCTCTCATAATAATTCTCTCATTTCGATTCATCTAGATAGCCTCCCTTTGCACGTAAACCACTAGCCAACACCACCGTCCTAGAGGACGATATTTTACTACTTGACGACAACCATGTACTTACGGTTAGCACGCATCAACCTGGACTAAAACCCAACCCACAACAAAGTCAATTTTTGAGGCAACTTCTTCACCTACTTTCACAGTTCAAATATAAGTCAGGATAGAGATTGACTTGGTGACTTGAGGTACACAAGAGATAGGGACCACAGGATGAGGATATTGAGGTTCAACGGCAAGTTACATAGGTGAAAAGTGAAGGAGAATACAGGGGCCAAACTGAGGGCTCAATGCATTGAGGGATAAGTAACCTGATGATAGACGATCTTTGTGAAATGTACTATAAAGTAAACCCTTAAATGACTGGAGATAGACTTGCTGCAATTCATAGTAATTCTCAACTTACCTGAAGATTTTACCATTAAGTGGTCATGGTCGATGACCCATTGTACTAAAGAGTAGGATTCAATCGACTAATAATTAAGTCAACTAGGCAGTTGACATAATTAATAGAATACTTTTGTTTATGAATGGGCAGTCCATTGATGACTCAATTGAAAAGTTGAAGATGGCAATTGAATCTGTCAAAGCTGAGTGGCAATAATATGCGACAATACTATGATGATCTAAGGTTCACGGGAAAACAATTGACTAATAGTTGAAGCCAAATCAATTGAGATAATTGTTACTATAGTGAAACATATAAAAAAAACAATCAATGATGGTGGATTCAGTCAATTGATTGGTGACAAAACAATAGAAAAGAAAGTGAAGCTGAAGATGCTTGAAAGCTATAAAAGGAGGACCACGAATAGCATTCAAAGGCTTATGTTTATACTTACTGTTCTTAATCTTTGAGTAATCTGTAGCCTTAACATCCTAAGCTCTCTTTGTATAATCTGTAGCCTTAATCTCTTAGCTTTATTTGTTCCTCATCTTATAAAGAAGATAGGTTTCTTCACCTCAAGAAGATTTGAGAAGGGAAAAAGCTAGTGAGTTTTTGGGAGTGACTTACTAAGAGCCATAGGTTGTGGAGTAGGTACAAGGGTTTTGAACTACTTTACATCGGCTTGCTAGCATTGGTATTCTTGCTTATTTTATTCTTGCTGCATTAATAATTTTTAATTGACCTTGCTAAGTCATTGATAAGAATAAGAGTTCATTTGCGAGTTAAACACTATACACCTTCCTTTAGCCATGAGTCTACATCCGTCACAGTTCTAATAGATATGATCATGTCTACACAAGTAAAATCCTATTTCTTTGTAGATATTGAAAGCTTCATAATTCTTGCATATTATAAAACTACATGATCACATAGATAAACAACATATATAAACAATGAAGATTATATTTGTCTTCAGCTGCCTCAAACTAACACCAATTAGCATATTGAAACCAATAATGAATAATTTGAGTGTTTAGTCCAAATTAAGGTTTAAAATCTCGTCACGTGCCGAGGTTTCAATCTCAGACAAGAACAATACAGTTTCGGTATAGTATCGTGCGGTGTCGATACTGTATTGGTATTTTTTTTATTTATATGTAATAATTATTAGATAAATATATTTATTGTGCATAATTTAAAAATAAATTGTATATTGATTTTATATAAATTATCAATTATTGAATAACTTAATATTGTTAGAAAAACAATTAAATATCTTTTTCTTCAAACAAAATATGTTTCATATGTTTAGGAAGCAATAATCCTAAAAAAAACCTAAATATGTTAATATTCATGGATCCAAATTCAAATTAATTCTAAAACAAAAAAATTATCTATAATAAATATATAAATTAATACAAAGATGTTACTTTCTATATAATAATTATATAAATTAACTATTTATTCATTTAATTAATTATTAATTTAAATAATATATTTTTTAAATAGTAAAAAATCAGAATATCAATTAAACGGTAAAATAGTAAAAAAAACAAAATAAAAAACTATTATCAAATATAAATATGATTATTTTAATTTTTAAATGAAATTTAAAATAATACAAAATAATAAAAAATTATCAGAATATAAAACTGATTATTATAATTTTTTAGAATTTTTAAATGAAATTTAAAACAATACAAGAAAATAATAAAAAATATTAGATTATAAATATGATTTATTAAAAAAATTGAATTTTTAAGATAAAATTTAAAACAATAAAAATAAATTTTCAGAATATTAATTAATACTTTTTTTTAATTTTAAATATATTTTTTTTGGTATATTTTATTAAGTTAATTTAATTAAGGTTCATAAAAGCCTCTTCAAAATATTTCATATAGGTTGGGAATTGTTTAAATTAAATAAATCAAAATTTTTAATTTATTTCTGGGCTAGGGCATTACGGCGGCGATGAAGGCATCCTGTGACGCCTCCGGTGGTGCTTGCGACGCGACGTGGTCCGGGATGACACGTGGAAGCGTAGGTGTCTAGGACGCCTTGTTGCTGCTCGTCGCCTCACCGCTACCTGCTACCTCCGTTTTTTTTTTAATTAATCGATTTGATTCCTTAATGTTTTGTAATCGCGTTTTGCTGTCGATGCATGTGATGATGCGTGAAATTATCACGCACGGGTGCCGGTTTCGTTTCTGTCACGGAATGGTAAAATCCATCCATGTTGGGCAACACGAAACGAGATTTTAAATGCTGGTCCAAATCACATTAGAAAAAAAGTATTACTCTGATAAGGCTATTACATGTGATCAATTGCACTAAACATAACAAACAAAGAGACTAATTTTATCTTACTCAAAAAGGATTGAAGGTATCTCAGCAATATCAAGAACAACTCTGGTACCAGAGAAATGCTGATAATCCTGAGAAGTAATAATTAGATATGTCAATGTAAATAAAGAACGTATCAACAACAAAGAATAAGGTGAAGCAAAAATTGACCAATTTTAAGTACCGTTCTCGAGAGAAGAGAATGAAGAGCATGGCCAAACTCGTGAAAAAGAGTTTCAACTTCATAGTGGTTGAGCCTTGAAGTTAATGATCCAGGTGAACCTATGAAGTCACAAACCAAAGCAACAACCTGTAACAACAATTTACTTCACAGTTAAAAATTCAGCAATGATTCAATAAAAAAAAAATTCCTATCAAGTGCTACAGTTCAAAGAGTAGCTTGAGTAGATGTCACTGTTAAATCTTCCAAACATGATCAAATGCTTCCTTTCTGGTAACACAAACTGTTCAGGCTAGGAGAATAATACGCCTGATTAAAGAAATTAACAGGTCCATTTAAAGGCAATCTGAAATGTAGATTTCAAAGCAAAGGGCAAATGAGCAACCAAACTCCTAATTAATTAATCAAAAGATCAATGACTCATCAAAAAAAAGCGGCTAACACGGAGGAATATAATTAGGTACATTAACTCAGCTTGTTCTAATTGATCGAATCATCATTCTCTAGGCTTGTTTGTCCCAACTATTTAGGGTTGGCTACATGACCTTATGAATATTGTGAAAGGCTATCATATAAACTTAGTCATTTTAATAAATACAACGCCGTTATCGCCTTTGGACTAAGTGAGGTCAATATTGGGATCCTCCTATACCGTTGGCTCGACATCCTACTATATCCTCATCCATATTTAAATGAATTTCATATTGTTTTATTGTTGCTAACCAAATTTCTTTAGTCTCCTTGCTCTCACATTGCCTAATTAGGGGTGCAACTATGACTTTCTAATATTTTCATTTCTTTTCTGTCCATCTTAAACACTCTCACTTTTGATGTAACCCTATTTTCTTTTATTTTATTATTAATCAAGTTTTACCTCATAGCTATCATATAAGAGTATTTTTCTTATTTTTTCTTTCCCAGTATCAACATATGTGACTATGCATTTTCATTTTTTTCCTATATTAATTTAAAAAACCCAATACACCAGTTCATAGAATATGGTGATATAAAATTGTTTTAGCCCAAGGGCAAGCAAAAATTACATAAGACTTTAAAAGCTCCTCTTTGTTTCAAAACAACATTTTCTCGTATTATTAATATTTCAGTCATTATAATAAAATCATTATTAAGACTTCATCATCATTTAAAATTCATCATCCAAGTGTGTTCATCATAAATCTCATCCCTTCGACCGTTGTGCAAGGATATAATTAGGAATATTAAAACTAATTAAATCATTCTATAACATTGACTAATGTTTCTTGGGTTGTTCCGTGAAAGAAACACGTTGCAGGTCTCATTGCAACATCTCAACAAAGACTACTATATCCCTATGAGAATTTAGTGGTGTTAAATATTCATAACTTCGATTGGATAAAAACAATCATAGGAATACTAATTGTCTCATATTTGTAATATGAAATATAGGAACGCTCGCAAGGCAATAAATACAATGATTAGGAAAGGAATAAGAACTCAGGAATAAGAATTGCTGTAGATAATTCATTAACGGACAAAATAGCAGTAGTTAGAAAGAGAGATTGGATTTTAGCTCTGAAAATAATAGTAGAAAAAAATTTATTAATGCAATTAGTATATATGCATCTTAAGTAGGATTAAATGAAGAAAATAAAAATAGATTTTGGGAAGACCTAGATGAGATAGTATATAAAAAAATTTGACAACCAAGATAATTTTAATAAAAGGATATTTAAATGAGGATGTAGGAATAAGAAAGGGTGCATCGGGGCTACAATTTTAGAACAAGAAATGAAGGAAAACTTATATTGAATTTTGCAATAGCATATCAAGTTATAATATTGCTAATACATTTTTAAGGAGAGAGTGAAGGAAAAACGAACAACTTATAAAGAATTATATATTTGTAAGAACAATTTTTTTTAAAAAAAATATATAATAGCAAAGAAAAAGGCTAAGAAAGTAGTGAATAAAGCAAAGAATGAAACTTTTTAACAGTTATATCAAAAATTGGATACAAAAGAAGGGGAAAGAGATATTTATAAAATAGCTAAAGTGAGAGAAAGGAAACAAGACATTTTATTCAAATAAAATGTATTAAAGAGTAAACGATGAAAAAATAACAGAGCGTTAGAAGATGCATTTTTATTAACTTTTTAATGACGGTTTAGGTGACCAATTTAATTTAGGTAATTTAAGAAGGTTAAATGAATATAAAAATTTAAGTTTTTATCGTAGAATTCAAAACTTTCGAAGTTTAACAAGCTTTAAATGAGCTGTACAATGGATAAGCCGTTAGACCAGATGATATCCGATAGAAATATAAAAGCGCTTGGGAAACAAGGTATTGAATGACTTACAAAATTATTTAACATGATATTAACAATGAAAAAAATGTGAGTAACTACTATAGTTCTTTTATATAAGAACAAAGGAGACGTACAAAATTGTGCAAATTATAAGGGTATTAAACTAATGAGTCATACCACGAAACTTTGGGAAAAAATAATAGAAAAACAATTAAGAAAGGAGACTATGGTGATCGAAAATCAATTTGAGTTCATGCATAAAAAGTCGACAATACAAGTTAAACATCATCTTCTCAGGCAACTAATTGAAAAGTATCGAGAGCAAAAACAAAATCTATACATCATGACTTAGAAAAAGCTTATGATAGAGTGTCATGAGAAATTATATGGAGAATTCTTGAAAAAAGAGGCTTTAGCGTAACATATATTGAGCTAATTAAGCATATATATGAAGATGTAATTACCAGAGTGAAGGTTCTCGGTATATTTCAAATAAAAAATAAGGTTACATCAATGATCAA
>JBBPFP010000032.1:3832234-3843301 GCA_037974795.1 Kaempferia galanga
CATGTGAGCAATTTTGTTTATTGTTTTTTTTTTTTGTTTCCCTTTCACTGCCCCATTTCCTTTTCTTTTCTAGAGAACAGTATTCCCAAAATGGACTTGAATGACCGTCTAAGCACCGTGCTTTAGGGCCTAGACAGAATTAAATAGCCTTAGGTGTCAACTAATCGGCCTAATCATCTAGGTGTCACAAAAATAGAGCAAAGTTTTTATAATTTTTTTTTAAATTTAAAACCCATTTAAAAAATTAAAAAAATTAAAAAAATTAAAATATAATTTTGAACTCATTTTAAATTTGATGTTATTATTTTAAAGTTATAGAATGTGATTTATTGTGTAATTTATATTAATACCATGGAATCCGCCTAGCGGTGCCTAGGCAGTAGGCTCTAGTTTGGCGCCTGACTAACACCTAACAAATTTTAGAGCCTTGTATGTAGTGCATTGTGAGTAGGGTCATGTGGATTCAAATAGAGCTCGATTTAAACTTAGTTGACCAATTTGAAGTTGAATCAGGCTTGCTTAGGTTTAGTCCGATTTTTATCAGTTACAAGTATTTGATGATATTGAACAACTACGTAGCCCATTCTCTTCTTTTTGATCTTGATTCCATTAGATCCCTCTGATTGAAGATTTAAGGTTTAAGCAAATATCTTGATCTAGTCCAGTGGATATTATGATTGAAAGTCATTGGGAAACCGATTAAGCTAGGGAAGTTTTCCTCATTCCTATTTGATCATGATGGTTAATTGCTAGATAGATCTTGAACTTCTTGCTTTCAAATTGCTCCTAGCCATATTGCTCTTGGCTTGGCTTGGATCCATCTCTACAACCAGATTTGAACATTGGATGAGTAAGCTATTGGTTATCGCTCTTCCCTATAGTGGTGTATTCACGTTTTACTAGTCACCTTAATGTGTGCTGATTTGCTTAGTAATGGGTAAATCTCATATTCCACCATGTGCTAGCACATTGATCATGTGATCCTAATCGTCCCTTGTAATGGGTATGGTTTATTGGCTAATTTAAGAGTTTTAGAGCTGTTTTGTAAAATTAGGGTTTCACTTTAATATGCATTGTGTTAAATGGATCAAGACTAGATCCAGTAATTTAGAGTATGTTTGATCTTTAGGAATTATTGTAGTTAAAGTGGTATTGAGCTCCTTCTCAGTTGTTATTTGGGTTGTTGTGTAGAAGTTCGGCTAGGATTTTGACTTCATTTGATCGTCGATTCTACTTGAGGTGAGTAAATTGCCTTTTTGATCCTAACATTGTACTCCTTGAATTTACAGTGTGCATTTGCTAGAATTTTATATGCTTCATTATTTAGTAAATTTGGCAAAGGAATCACATGAATAATTAGTAGCTAAAGGAATTAGGTCTATAAATTGACGAGCTTTAGACTCATACACAACTTCAACTAGACTACAACCATGACCAGCTTACGAAATTATTGAAAGAAAATTCAGAAAATTTGCAAATAATAAATCCCTAATTTTTATCCTACTAGACAATTAAAACCCTGCCCACCCCACCTAGTGGGATAAGACGTTGTTGTAGACATTTTAAAACCCCTAAATTGCAATTGACATCCTCAATTTTTCCATCAGACTATGAACGGAAGGCAAAGGATGACTTAAGTTGGGTCTAGAATAGTTTCTATAGGTTTTCCAAAAAATAGCTAATAAAATTCACGTGTTGCTACATGATGATATAGATTTAGGCAACTCCTGCAATCTAATTTCTCCTCTAAAGAAATGGCTATCTAGGATATAATGTTGGTTTAATTATATGATATACAATATGTCATCTTTGAAAATGGTCTACCACTACAAAAATAGAATTATGGATTCAGTTTAGTTTGTAATAATCATAAAATAAAATTCATGCTGTCCTTTTCTAGGGTTCGTGTGGAGTTGATAATTGCATCTAAAGACTCATGGGTTACCAGTTGCCTTAGTTGTTTAACACGTGTTGGAAAGTTAACTATTTTAGGATAGTTGATCATGAAAATCTCTTTATACGGGAAATCTCTTATCATAGAAATTCTTTGATACAGGGAATCCCTTAATTTAGGAATATAATATTTTAATTTATTCTTTTCTATTTTTTCAGTTTCTATACATAACAATGTACAATGTATTAAAGTGAGAATTTCATTCCACATTTCTTGACATGATATCAGAGCTCTAGGGTTTTGTGCCTCTGAAATTTCCATTTTTGGCCTCCATTGTCAACTTTTTCCTTTTTCCTTTTTGCCTTCATTATCGATTTATTTTTGGCGTTAATTGCCAATATTGTTTTTCCCTTCTTCCTATTGTGTCAGCCTTCATAGTTGCTATTTTTTTATATTCTATGATGTCTAAGATTGCAGAAACAAATTCAGAGCCTAATGACTCCTATGCATTCTCTGATAAGTTTCTTTCTCATGGATTACATGCATACACCATTTATATAAGACTATTCGGTTATTGATTTAGGAGCTATAGATCACATGACACCTTTCCCAGTCCATTTTATAACATATCACCTTGTCCAGCAATAGAAAAATTATTGTTGCCGGCTGGTGTTGGTCACATTCAGTTGAGTCCATCCTTGTTATTAAAAGTTGAATGTCATGTTCCAAATTTGTCCACTAGTCTCTTGTCTATTCACAAACTAACCTGTGATATGAATTGTAATGTCTTATTTTATCCCTCTCATTGTGTATTTCAGGATTAGGTTTTGGGGAAGTGGACTGGACCTGCGCTAACCTTTTCGTCTTGATCATCCTTCATTTACTACTTTAACGATAATGTTCCCTTCCTTATTTAATAGTGTTAAGGTTGAACATTTTCATTGTGAGTTATGTGAATTTGTCAAATACAAAAGGGTTTCCTTTCTAATTAGCAATAATAGAAGTTCTTTCCCTTTTTATTTAATTCACACTGATATATGGGGCCCTTCAAGAATTCCTAATATTACAAGAGCTTAGTAGTTTATTTCTTTCATTAATGATTGCACTAGAGTCTCATGGATTTTAGTTCTCAGACATAAATATGATGTTGCTACTATCCTTCCAAAATTTATTGCCATGATACATAACCAATTTGGTGTCAAAGTAAAAAGGTTCTGGTCTGATAATGCCAAAGACTATTTTAACAAATTTCTTTCACCATATTTTCTACAAGAAGATATAATTCAAGAGTTGCCTTGCACACATACTCCTCAACAAAATGTGATTGCTGAAAGCAAAAATGGACACTTGCTTGCAACAACCTGCGTTATGCTCTTCCAAAACCAAGCTCCAAAATCATATTGGGGAAGCCCTTACTACAACCTACATTATAAAACGACTACCCTCCAAAGTTTTGAGAAATCAAACTCCTATACAAGTTCTCTCGCAGTTGTATCCTAATATTTGAACCACAAATAATATCACTCCTCGAGTTTTGGTTGTCCTACTTTAGTTCATGTGTCTAGCCACGACAGAGGTAAATTAGATCCACAAGCAATCAAATGTGTATTTGTCGGTTATTCTCCAACACAAAAAGGCCACAAGTGTTATCATCCACCTACACGAAAATTTTAAATCTAGGTTAACGTCACTTTTGAGGAAGGAGGAAGACAAGGCGGAAGATCTACTCTTTCTTGACTTACCAAGCTCAAGGCCTTACTCATCTCAGTCGAGATCATTTTCACAAGAGCCGCCCCTACAACCTGAATTGTCTCCACAAGAACTTGATCCTATGCAAGTTCAAAATTTAAATCCTATTCCTGAAAATGAGGTTTGTACAAATCAAATTTCCTCTCCTATTTCATCTAATTATGATTTACCTATTTCCTTTAGAAAAGGGATAAGAGAGTGCACTAAATATCCAAGATATTCGTTGGCCAAATCATGTCATTTGGTAGATTTTCTTCATCTCACAGAAGTGTCTTAGCAAATTTAAATGCCATCCCAACTTGATCCAATGAGAAATGGAGAGATGCTACGAGAATAGACATGGAGGCACTTGAGAAAACAAAACGTGGGAAATTATGAACCTGCCTCAAAATTTAAAAAAAAAGAAAAAGCAATGGGATGCAAATGGGTGTTTATCGTGAAATACAAATCAGATGGGTCTCTAGAAAGATACAAGGCAAGGTTAGTTGCTAAGGGCTACACACAAACCTATGGAGTAGACTATCAACAAACATTTGTAGTAGTGACTAAGATGAATACAGTGAGGTTTCTATTGTCCTTGGCGGCAAATTTCAATTGGTTTAACGTAAAGAATGTCTTCCTTCATGATGAGTTAGAGGAAGAGATATATATAGAGATTCCACCAAGCTTTGGAGGAGACATCAAAGAGGGTGAGGTTTGCAAATTACAAAGGCATTATATGAACTCAAGCAATCTCCAAGAGCTTGGTTTGGCATGTTTACAAAGGTGATGCTCAATATAAGGTATAAATAGAGTCAAGGTGATCATACATTATTCATCAAACACAACTTTAGGGGGAGTTATTGCTCTACTAGCGTATGTTGATGACATAATTGTTACCAAAAACGATGAGAAAGAAAAGGAGGCCTTGAAAAACTATTTGGAAGAGGAATTTGAGATCAAAGACTTGGAGTGCTTGAAATACTTCCTCGGGTTAGAAGTAGCTCGGTCTCGGCAAGGTATCTTCATTTCCCAACAAAAGTATGTGGTTGATCTCTTGAAAGAGATTAGTAAATTAGTGTGTAAACCTACTTTAACTCCGATTGATCCCAATTACAAACTTGGAGAGGCGAATGATGATAGGGCAAGGAAGGAATCCAAAAATTGGTTGGAAACATAATATATTTAACACACTCAGCCGGACATTGCCTATGTTGTGAGTGTGATAAGTTAATTCATGCATAACCCTAAAGAAGTTCATCTACAAGTTGCAAATCGGATACTCCACTATTTGAAAGCAAATCCTGGAAAAGGAATTTTATTCAAGAAAGGTGAGGGGTTGATTCTTGAAGCTTACACTAATGCAGACTATGTAAGATTTCCGATTGATAAGCGTTCCACTACAGGTTATTGCACATTCCTAAATGGTAATCTAGTCACGTGGAAGAATAAGAAACAAAATGTGGTAGCTCGATCAAGTGCAAAAACAGAGTGGCTCAAGGTGTGTTGAGGATCATCATTGAAGATCTCAAAATAAAATGGGAGGAGCCTATGAGACTATATTGCAACAATAAACCAGCCATCAATATTACTAGTAATCCAATACAACATCATAGAACAAAGCACATCGAGATTGATAGATGCTTTATAAAAGAAAAGTTATACAACAAGTTAAGTACTCCCTATGTGTCTACAAAGGAGCAACTTGCAGATGTGTCTACAAAGGGGGAGTGTTGGAAATTTAACAACTATTTTAGGATAGTTGATCATGAAAATCTCTTTATACAGAAAATCTCGTCATGGAAATTCTTTGATATGGAAATCCCTTAATTTAGAAATATAATATTTTAATTTATTCTTTTCTATTTTTTAGTTTCTATACATAATCAATCTACAATGTGTATATATAGCCATTATTATGCATAATAATGTATCAAAGTGAGAATTTCACCCCACATTTCTTAACAGTGTGACATTGTGATACAATTCGAGCAGCAACATCATCACAATAAAGGTCAATAGAAGTGACCTAGAATAAGAGCAATGATCTTGGCTTTTCCAAATTGTATGATTAGGCAAAACATGTGTATTTATCAAATAAAGAAGTCTCTAAGCAATGTCCTAGAAATGCATGTGCGCCCCTAAATAGGTGACAATCTCTAATCACAAAGTCAACCTAGTTAAGATGATCTCAATTGCCAACATCCCAAATAATTATCTCAAAGTTAGGACAAGTGTAGTAATCATCTTTGAGATAAATCCTACTTATTGTTGTAATCACTGAGGACAGCCGACTTTGTCCGCACCAAGTCGATGTTGTAGACAAAAGTATATTCATAAAGTAATTTGACCAACCTATAATGCTGAATAGAGCTAAGTGTCTTGTGTTCAAAATGCAAGATGAATTAGTTAGAAAGTAGATATTAATATCAATATTTAATGACCTGTATAATAGCATAAATCACTTTGGCATAGGTTGAATAACATTGTCGAGTTTCATTGAATTTTTTCACTAGAGAATGGAACCGGATGCCTTTCTTGACTTAGTGTTCCTCTTACTCCAGATGCAAAGGCTTGAAAAAGGTAAGGAAGTCTATGAATAGAAACATTTGTCATTCTTTTCTTAATCTCCTGAAGGTTGTGAGGAGGCCTTAGTTAACCTTTCCTTAATCTCCTTAAATGTTGCTAAGGCGAATCTAGACCCTTGAATCCCTTCCTGCTTAAAATAGTTTGTTATCGGAGTTGTAATGGTGTTAAAGTTTTTAAGAAACATCTTACAAAGCAATAAAAGCTTCAAGTTTCTAGACCAGAGGTCAGTCCTTGATTACCTTAGTTTTCTTAGGTTTGCAAAAATGCTTTTTGTGCAAATTATAAAACCAAGAGGATTTGGGGTTGCAAGAAAAAGCACTTCTTCAGGCTAACACACACTTGGTACTCAAAAGAAAACGAATATGTTTCAAGTGGGCATCATGTGTGTTACTGTAGATCTAATCAAAGTACACCAAATTTTCCTATAAAGGATTTCAAAACTTGGTCATTTCCTACATATAAGTATTAAGCATTTGAAAATAGGGTATGGCCATTAACATATATAACTTATCTAATGCATTAAATGTAGTTTTTCACTCATAACCTATCATGATTCTAGTTTGGTGATATCCATTGAGCAAGTCAACTATCAACAACCAATACACCTTTGTAATCAAGTCAAGTATACCATCAATTGTAGGTAACGAAAACTTATATTTGATGGTGTTCTTACTTCTTAGTGATGGCATGACTATCAATGCACATTCTCCAAGCAACAACCCTTTTAGGTGTCAATAATGTGGGGCGACATAGGACTCATACTCTCCCTAATGAAGCATTTCTAAAAGAGTCCTTCAACATCTTATTTAATTCATCACATTCCAATGGGTTCATGCAATAGTGTGGTAGGTTTAATAATGTGGGGTGACATAGGACTCATACTCTCCCTAATGAGGCATTTCTAAAAGAGACCTGCAACATCTTATTTAATTCATCACCTTCCAATGGGTTCATGCAATAGTGTGGTAGGTTCAATAATGTGATCCCAAAACCAAATTGATGGTGTGCTAAATCATGTGCCTGGAACTTCTCTAGGATCTTTTAAAGGATGGTTGTTTGGTAAGGTATTATAGTTATTGTCATCCCTAATCCTCACCTTCTTTCTCAAATTTATGTGTTAGAAGGTGAAATGGTTGCTTTAAGGGTTGATCTTATTTGCTTTTAGGGTTAATGTTAGGAATTGTTTGGATTGGTTAGATTCAACCTAACATTTCGTCCATAATGACTAAAAAATGAGCATTTTCTCTTCCATAATGAGTAAAAACGAGGTTATAAAAGCCAAGGTCCACAAGGATGATGGGTTACACTTATAGGGAGGATTAAGAGGCCTATTTTACACAATGCAATATTCATTGTACATTTTGTACTCATACTACATAAGATTGCTTTTTCTCATCGAGGGTAGGCTTAGGCCAAACCATATGTTACATTGCTTCTATTCTTTCCTTGTGTGCTTGTTTTTCTACCTTAGGAGATAAAAAAAAAACACCTAGGATTCAAGTGGAGTGCATTCTACATTCAAGAGAAATAGATTCAATCTACAGCAGATTCATGATGAAAGTAATTCCCCATTCTATGTGTTCTTGATTTACATAGTACAGTGAGGTACTCGATTTTTATATCAATTCTATGTGGATTAAATTTATCGATGTTATTCTAATTAGTGGTGTCAATGAGCCATGCCCAAACAGGCATGACCAAGAATGGCATGTGCTCGATCAGCCCATTTAGTTATTGGGTCAGGTTAAGCACACCACATTTGTATGTCAGTTACAACATGTGACATCATATTTGGTTGTCAAACAAAAAGATATTTTTAATAATAATAAAAATACGATAAACAATATTAAAAAAGAAAAATATATATAGAAAATACAAAAATTAAGAAAATAAAAAAATCATTAAACGAAAAATTTCAAGTATTTATTGGAAAATTTTAGAAATTCTTTAGAATGTTTTGAGATTAATTTAGTAATTTTAAGTAAACCAAAATAACCCCAAACTCTTTATTTTTTAAATCAAGGCAAGGGGTTTGAAATTTTAGTGTTGGAAATACCCCTAACATTCTAATTGTTGCAGCTCAGGTTGAGTCTTAGCCACTCGACCAAACTGACCATACTCGACCCAACCAATTGTCCAGGCCGAACAAGATACAACCCAAAACAACCCAAAGGGTGCAGGAACGGTCAAAGCGTGCCAGGTTGCAACTTGCAAGCAGCCGGACCATTGTGACACAAAGTTCTTATCATGTTTATTTCAACCAGTAGTACCAGTGTGATCTCATGACCACGAAATTGTACTAGAGCACTTGCAATCCAACAACACTGCCTGAAATGAACCATACGAGTCAGTAGATAATGATCATAAAAGGCAAACAAGATACAGCTTCCAACGTTTTTAATCTTCAGTGGGAGCATTTATACGCACACACATGACATATACTAACTTGCCGAAAAAATGAGATCATATAACTACGGAAGGATCAAAAGAAGCAAATAAAAGGACAGACATGCGCATAATTTAATCAAAGTTTTATGATTCAACCAAGTTAATATATCAAATTAATAGAAACAAATCGGACAAAGAGGAATTCTTGAAGATGGCTAGAACCTCGAAGTGCTCCTGGATCTTGTGCGGGTCCATGGGCTGACCTTGCGAGTCAAGTCCAGGGGTGATAGCGTTGTCGAGACGCTGATACATGTTGGACAGGAGGAGGGTGGGGCTGATACTGGGCTTGGTGTGCAGGCGCGAGCACCGATCTCCGTGTCGACAAGCTCCGATCTTGAAGTAGAAAGGGCAGTTCACGCGGTCCTTCTCCGTTCCAAAGATGGAAGCCAAGTGCTCAGCCATCGCGTCGAGATCACCCTCCCACAGTTGAGTGCAGAGAAAGAGAAGGTAAACAAAACAATCGGCGAAATGAGAAGATACGAGGGTAAAAAAAATTAGGGCACACGAATGGGATAATTAATTCATTAATAAGTTTATTTTAAATCATTATTATTCTATGAACATCAGCTGGTTTGCCCGAGTGGTTAAGGGGGAAGACTTAAGATCTTCTGCATATAAGTGCGCATGGGTTCGAACCCCATAGCCAGCATTAATGGTTTTTCAATTTGTTTTTTGACCCCCACAAATACCCTTAAAATTGGGTTCGAACCCATAACTAGCATTTTATTTAGTTTTTTCAATTTCCCAAATTGTTAAAATTTTCATACGTTTACTAACTAGATATCTCTATATGTAAAGTTAAATGAAGAAACTATTTAACTTAGTTTGCTTGTTAAGGTGGCTGACAACAAAACAATTAAGAGTTGAAAGAGTGTCTTTTCTAACCTAATTGTTAAAGAAGAGTTTTTTAATTCAGATATTTGAACTTCATCCAATTAATTAGGGAGGTAATGGTCTTTTTACATAATTGTCAAAGAAAAACTCTTTGTATTTTATCTATGAATGTATTATGGATGTCTTGGATTCTAATGCAATATTACGGTGGTAAGTAAATCTTGGGGTTTTTTACACCAAATGTTCAAAATATAGGGAGGATAAGAAATTTATCTTCCAGCTTTAAATCATTAGAACTATTGGTTATTGTGTGAACTGAAGTGCGCTTTTGAATTATATTTATTCTAGTAATGAAAAATTTTTATAAGATTGGGTTGGTCACCTTTAGAATTAGTGTGCTTCCAGATTTATCTTAGTAACGGGTGGAAAACTTTCTATAACCGAATCGGTCCTCCCAAATTAGTTGGATCATAAGACTAAATTAAAAATAATAATAGGTGTTATGGATGCCCTTTTATATAAAGTATCTAATTACTCCTTAAAAATTATTCACATTAATGTACTCACATAGGTTTATTCTACTCTAAGGTACAGTTGAATTAATTATTACATAATAGATTTATAGAATTAAACAGGGGTTGATTTCTAGTAAAGTTGATAAAAATACCCTTTCATGTAGTAGAATTATTTAGATTTTCTTATTTACTTTCTCCCAATAATATAAAAGAATACAACGACCATAAGAATGATCATAGCCCCATTCTACACTAGCAAACGTTGCTTCATCCTGGTTGTCAACATACTTCTTGTTTTTTTTCAATCTATAATATTTATCTTATTCAAGTATTTCTATTTTTGCTTTTTTTTCCATTTTTTGGTTCAGTTGGTGCAATTATGCTTATGTGGTTGGGTTCAGCTATTAAAGAATTTAAGTTAAACTTTGCATGTTATATTTTATATGCATATTTAAGTTGTGTAAAGACTTTTGTCAAGTCTTTACACAACTTAAATATGCATATAAAATATAACATGCAAAGTTGTGTAAAGACTTGACAAGAGAGACAGATGTTGTCTCTGAGACGGATTGGCGGGGCGTTGAGGGAGTGAAGTCGTCTTTTGCCATCAATTGACAAGAGAGGCAGAGCTTTGAGCACTCATGACTAAACAAGATATATGGTGTGCAGATTGTAAGATTGAATAGAAGATATAAGGAGTGACTACTTGATCAAAAAATATATATGTGATGGTTTCTAACTTGACTTCTCAAATCTCCATGCGCTTTGATAAACATAAAAAACTCAATTTTTCTTAGGGTGGATATTTCACCTTTTTCACTTCCAAGGCATTTAATCTTTCATTCAAGGTAGGTAACTCGCTCTTGTTCCAACTCTCTTTCACAAGTTTCTTAATCTAGGAAAGAATTATTTCTTAAGAAAATATATTTACCACAACCTTGGATCACTTAAATACCTCTAAGGTGGACAAGATCCCTCCTACACATACTTCATCTTCAACCAAGCGTCTTATTCCCCTAGTTATTGTACAAATTATTTCTAGGAAATTTCAACTTTTGG
>JBBPFP010000032.1:3871049-3885336 GCA_037974795.1 Kaempferia galanga
TCAGTCACCTCATTGACTTGAGCGTCGGAGTACCAGAGCTGGGGACCCCTTCCCTGGCCCGGTATCTAACGGTCTATGAGTTTGTGCGAGTGCATGCAAGAATAGGGAGGACGAGTTACCACATGTCCGGACAATCTATGCTCGGTCAACCTGCGATCCACTTCAGTATCGTGTGACCAGCACCATCCGCCCAGTTTCAAACAGGATCATTCATTATATACAACATAGTTGTTGTCTTTTCATCATTTAATGAGTATGCTCGATGATCTTCCAGAACAGAATTTTGAACAGCAATCACCTGTTCCATAGTAGGAAAAAATTACTTTCAATATGACACTATAAATAAATAACAGACCTTGTAGTTAAATTTCTTTGACAATCGAGACAACAATAGTATGATAGAAATATCAAATGGATATAAAATTTATCCATGAAAATTAGCAAATGCTGCAGGAAATTAAGTTGAATGAAGATAGTAAGAGAATAATAACATCCAACATAGCTCACTCCTTTTCTTTTTGAAAGTGAAAAAAAATAGGGTGAGTGGTTCAAAACATAAGAATAAACACAAACATCAGTGTAAATAGTCATAAAAACTTTTCATGCAGTTTAGTAATGTGATTCAATCTAAATTGGATAATATTGTATATTATCAAAATTAGTAGTGGACTAGTATTGACAGCCTTAAACAATACATTAATAGTGGTCTAGTGTCGAAAAGCATAATTTATCCATCCAGTATTTGTCTAGAGAGGAAGGTGATTGATCACTTCAAAATAGGGGTTATTAGCCCTTTAGAAAGTTTATACAAATAGTTCATAATCATTTGGATAAATGAAGTGGATAGCATTAAGGAACAGAATCTCACAAATGAAGGGACAGTAGTTAGTGGTCCCTCAACGAACATGCTTCAGAAGCGACCACTACTCAGTCACCACACCCATACAAAATGATGGCCTTGGATATCGAAGTAAATGGCCGAGGGAGTAGTCCTCTGGCCATATTTCTCTGAAGCAACCTTGGGATGGTACAAAGATTATGTTTTGCCTAAAACATGTGCAATGCAAACATGTCATTTGGCCAATTGCCACTGACTTGTTCTAGAACACTTTATACCTGCACTTGATGGTGGTTTTGGTGGTTATCAAAATAGCAGCTGGACTTTAGTAGAACAGTGGATTTCCCTATCCAATTAAGGCCACATTTTACTTACACTAATAAATACTAACCACCTCAAAAGCTCTCACGGGCACATCTGACATAAGACAAGATGAGTACAACTGGTGGAAAACATTGACACTAAGGGCCTAAAGCAGGGTTAAAACTTCCTTACCTAATTAGGATTTTTTATCCATTTGTTCAACCTATCTATTAGGACTTTCTTGCTTAGTCGTAACTAGGACTTCCTACCACTCGGTCCAACCAACATAGAGGACTTCCTTACCTAACCACAACTAGTACTTCCTGCCTAGTATCTAGTCCTCCTGATCCAGACATCGGAGCCCTCACTTTTTTTTGTTCAAGGTCAATATTCTACTCACATGGCTCGATTAGACCATACCTCTTTTGCACAGTCAATGATTAGACTTTCTAGCAGTCTGGGCTCTGATATCAATTGTTGGGTTTAAAAAAATTAAGCTATCTCCACAATAATATGATATTGTCTACTTTGGACCCAATCTCTTATGGTTTTGCTTTTGAGATCTACCCAAAAGTCTTATACCAATGAAGATATCTTTCTCTTATAAACCCATGATTTTTCCTATGTGTTTTTAATGTGGAATTATGTTTGCAATCTTGTAACTACAACACTTCTATCACGTAGTTCTTAACTAGGCCTTCAATAGCCTAATCCTTCTAGGACTCCCATCTCCTAGTTTCCAACTAGGTCTTCCATTGCCTAGCCCTACTAGGCTTCCATTGCCTAGGTCCCAACTAGGTCTTCCACTACCTAGCCTCGCTAAGACTTCTATTGCCTTGTTTCTAACTAGGTCTTTGCACTGTCTAGCCCCGTTAAGACTTCCATTGCATAGCTCCCAACTAGGTTTTCCACTACCTAGCCTCGGTAAGACTTCATATTGCTTAATCTTCATTTAGGACTTTTCTATATATGTATTTGGTCCTCCCTTGAACTACTTGACTTCTCTCTCATATATTGTCAAACATCCAAACTTAAGCTCGAGTCAATCCGGGCTTAGATAACTTGGTCAACCTTGACCCAAGGATGATTGCACCAACAACTAGGATTTAATTGGTATCCACCTTCTTGAGGTGACTAATCCAAGGATTTACACACTCCATTATGTAAAATACTCCTTTTTAGACATTCTTTGGAGGTGGAGAAACCTAGTACAAGCTCTCAATAAGAAAATAAAATACAAATAAGGAATGAATACACAAATACAATGAGAACCTTGCTTACTTTCTTCTTGCTAAAAATGCCTCTTGTAGACTCGAAAGTGTAGCAACACTTCACCCGAAATCTTCCAAGAGCTGACGATGAAGAGTAGTGAAGAAGAGCTGATTTGAAATCCCTTGATAGACACCTTTTATCTGCAGATTAGGGCTTCTAATCAATTGGCCTTACCCCTAATCAATTGCCACGCTAGATCCGATCAAATCTAGCATTCAAACCTCACAACGGTTATTTTCTACGCCTCTTAATTGATTAACTAATCAATCAACTGCTTCCCAATCGATCATTCAATGGATTGGGAGGCTCGATGTTCACTCACGAACTTCTCCCAATCGATGGGTATCTTCCCAATCGATTCAGCACACTAATCATTGTGCTTCATGAAAACGTCTCTCCTAATCAATTAGCCAAAAAGCTTAGCCCAATCGATTGGCTAATCGATTGGAGAGGTGTGAATTGATTACCTAATGGATTCAGTATCTCACTGTGCTCACGATTCAGCCTCTCAATTGATCCACTAATCGATTGGCTTTAAGGTTAATCGATTACCCAATCGATTTCCCAAACCTAACTTGCTTAATCCATCTCTAGGGATTCTTTGTCTAATATCTAGTCAACCGTTACCTGTTGAGGCTTTCTCACCAAGTAGGACCCTCCTTGACTCACTTGAATTTTATTCTTGCCTAACCTCGGTTAGGACTTTTCCTTGCCAACACGGGGTCTTTTATGATTCACTTAGACTTTCTTTTGCCTAACCACAGTTAGGACTTTCCTTTACTAACGCGTTATCCTCTTTGATCGACTTGGACTTACCTTTGCCAAGTTACAGTCCTCCTTAGCTCACTTGGACTTTTCTTTCTCTAATCGTAGTTAAGGGTTCCCAATCAAGTATCTGGTCCTACATGACCTACTTGACTTCTCTCTTAATTGTCCAAACATATTGTTCAAACATCGAAATTCAAGTTCGAACCACTCGGGCTTAGTCAATTAGTCAACCTTGACCTAAGAATGATTACACCAATAATCTCCCAACCATAGTCAAACTAAACAATGTTGACCTTAGAATGATTACACCAACATTAAATATATTTTTATATATTTTTTTAAGAGCATAAACAAGAATGGGCTCATGTGACAAAAAATTTGCACAATCTTATTCTCTAAAAATTTAGGCCATTATTTTAAATATATTTGATATATATTTTTTAAGAGGATGGCAAAACTATATGACTGACGTGATTAAAGATTTATATGATCTCATTCTCTAATCAAAGTTTTGAATTTCACAAAGTCTCATTATGGTTCCAACAGATTGAGTCATAATGGGGCTTTTAACATTTTAAATTTATTTTTAATTATGCATATTCTTTTATAAGATCTAATATATTACTCATCAATATCTTATTCGGGTGGTGCTATTATGTTTCTTGCTTGATTAAATTCAAATGTTGATTCATTAATTCATTTTGTGTTAGATCGAAATGAAAGATTTTATTATTTTTAAGCAATAAAGAGTTAGATACCTTTACCATTTTACTTTCTTGATAAACATTAAGTTTAACTTTTATTTAGATATATTTATAGTCATAAATTGTTTGATTTCTCCTTTGTTTTCTTTTCATCATTTATAAATGTTATAGTTTAGGTGATGAAAAATATAATTTATTTTTTCTTTTACTCTGTCTTGATAAACAATAGTGACTTGTTTGGTCTTGATTTTTATTTTCTATGAATTGTATTGAGTTTCATTTTGTACATGTATTATTTTTTTTTTTTTTGGTGCTTCATGAATGATAATGAGTTGAGTATGGGAGCATGAATTTTTCATTGTTATCCTATTTATTTGTTCTTATTTCTCCAATTTTATTCCATTATATAAAGATTGTTGTCTTCAACTTTCATTTAAATAATTAGACTTATTTCTATCTTTCTTTATCTTTAAACAATTCTAAATACGCTTATTTTTGACTAAGGTGAAGTGAATTGTATACTTATTATCTCCTTGAGGTATATTATTATATCTAATAATAATAATACATTATTTAATACTGTAAAACTTGTACTTCTATGAATTAGATTATCAAAATTTGAATATAAAAATTTAATTAATAATTTATATCTCAAAAGTGGGGGAATAAATTTTACCTAAAATATATTTTTTTAAAAAAAAAATTAATAATTTAATTATTTTTTTAAGCCACCATTCTTGGTAGTCTGAATATTTTTTTTTTTTTTGATCCAAGTCAGAATGAACAAGGGTGAGAAATTTTTTTAAAAAATAATTACAAAGACCTATTTTTTCCAGCTAATACCTTAGATAAGCTTGAGCCAGCCTGGGTCCCAAGGGCAATACATCGTCGCCACGATTGCTTCCTTACTAAATAAGTTATTATGAAATTAATTTTATTTTCACATATGGTCCATGGGTAGTAATGGACCACCGTCCTAGAATATCAAATAACTAATTTAGTAAGATTTTGAATTTATTTTAAAGTATTCAGAGTACGAAGACCGTGTGGCATCTTCACATAGGCTACGAGTCCAACAACAACCATTGGTGGAGTTTCGATGATGGTAACCGCCTCACAAGTCTCCTTCTTATGAAGCTCTGAGAACAAGGAGAAGATATGTTGCATGCATCAAATGAGTTTCACATTTTAAATCAATAAGCATGGAAGATGCTGAGAAGTAGACAACTAAATAAATAGGTTCTATAGGAACTAGCAAAATGTGAAAAAAAAAACACATCTAGAGGGTAAGGATTGCAATGCAAAAGCATCATATGCAATGCATACAATGAATTAAAACTAAAATGCCATTTCAACAGTTAGTGAAAATATGCTTAGTAATCCTTAAAATTATTTCCATAAAACAGTATGCAAGAAAATTGATGCTCTCTCAAATAATTATCAGTTTTCAGCTCCAATTATTGTGATCGACAATAGGGTGCCATTTAGCTACAAGTTGAGCTAATAACAATGCAATTGATATTAGTTTGTACTCTCTAAATGGTCGGCATAAAATGAACAAAATATAAAATTAGAAGAGTAAAACAGTTGCTACAATTCCAGTAAATCAGTAACCTTTTTCTCGTTCTATCTCATTCACAGCAAGAGAAGAGGCATTATCAATCAAAATATCAATTGCAAGTGTAGAATCTGACGAACTAACACTTACTTGATCCTGGTTTGTCAACCTCACGTACAATGTGGGTCATACCAGACTTGTATCCAAGGAATGCAGTGAGTTTGCAGGGTTTTGTAGGATCATCCTTGGGGAAGGACTTCACTGCATTGAAAAATAATCCAAAACATATATCATTGTTAGACCAAAAAGCTTGACCGTGGGTCTCATTGGAAAAAATGACTGCGGGTCTCAAATTCCCTAGCAACAAACTCAAAGAAACTACTAAGAGAACTGTTAATGCCCAGGCATGCTAATAAAGATAGCTTAAAAAAGTCAAATTGCAAATGTGGATGCAGGCCTGTTAAAAGTGAATGCACATTAGAGGAGGCTTCTTTTGTGCTAATAATGATAATTGAAGGTCTACGAAATTCAGAGGGTAAAATTAGGCAGTCAACACTCAACTATCAATCCTCACTCTTAATAATTTAGAATAAACAGAAGTGTCGAGATGCTAGAATGCCATGCAGACTCAACATAGAAACCATATACTAATAATATCCAGCAGAACCTACGTTATCCATGATTTTCAAGCATTAAAATCTACAGCTAAACTAGATCATCCCGTGCACATCAAAAAGTTCTGTGGAAATAACTTCTTTAAAAATGGATACTGCATGGTATATTCATGTGTACATTTTTTTCCCCAAAATGTGTTCCCAACTAGTACTGTCAGATACTACATCAATTAGATATATTATTCCACCAAGGTAGAACACGTGCTCTAAAACTGATGATCTGTATCCAGGTCTAAATACATTAATAATTTGCAGAACATTTATAAATACACTTCAAATTAGTGGGATATAACTCCACTTAGTTGTTCTTTTGACTGCTTGTAGCTTATTTAAAATAAAAATACTTCCCTAATGTTACTGTCAAATTTGGATTAGATTTACCAAAACATTGCAAAATGTATGACTCCTCTTGACTTCGAATAAAAAATCTGACACTCCACCCCAAGCATATGAAAGGAATTTAAATGAAAATTTGCAAGTTAAAAAACTGACATAGGCTTATCGACATTGAAGCTAGCAAAATAAGGTAAAACGATAACAGGGAAATTACAGTGCAAAGAACAACAAAAAATGGAAAATTGTCCAAGAATGCAAAAGTCACACAGACAAATTTTCCATAATACCTTTTCCACGATGACGAGAAGCTCGCTTCCTAGGGAGAAACCCTAGCGATCCATGCCTTGGGTGCTCAAATTTCCGATGAGACATCTTTCCTACCTATCTTCATCAGAAGTAAAAACAATAATAATAACAAATAGACAATGCAAAAAAATGATGATTAAAATAATTAAGTAGAGAAAAGGAAATGAATCAACAGACTAAAAACTGGAAACCTTGTATAATTTAACAGTGAAGCAAAAGTTTTTTTACTTGTAACAAATCTTACGGACAAAAATAACAACAAAAACATCACTCGGGATACAATTATTCCCGTCAAATTAAACAAAGAAAATCAAATCTACACTCACCAACCATCCCTCCCTCATATTCTGTAAAAAAAAAGACGAAAGCAGGGAAAGGCAAACAGAAAACCATAACATTCAGACACTCGTATCAAGAACGAAGAACGAACGACAAAAGAAGAACCTTGGAGCAGCCTCTGGTGCTTCTCTACGCCGGAGTGGCTGCTGGCTCCGCGAGCTCCGCACGAAAACCCTAACAAAGAGGCAGCACTTATAATGTACATCGAATGAGTCATAATGACCCAAATGCCCTTGCTAACTTCTTTGGCTACCATGAAACATTAATCAATAAAACAAATAATTTAATCCTTAAAACTAAAATGAAATGAAATAATTAAGATAAAAAAATGTATTTAAAATTTTCAAACTTTCAAAAACATAAATATGTTTTCGTTTTTTAAATGCTTGTATTTATTCATGCTTCCAAAAATTCGTCAAAGATATATTCAAATAAACGAGAGAATTTAGGAGGAAAAAAGTATATGATTTTCTGAAAAAGAAAGAAAGAAACTTGGAAAGAACATTAAATGGACTTTTTTGGTCAAATGAATGAAGCTGAGAGAGGAGGATATTAAGGGTGTGTTTGATTTATATTTTATATTTTTATTTTTTAAAAAGGAAAAATATTGATTTTTTCATTCTATTTTTTAGAAAAGGATATCATTTTATGGAGAAAAAATTATTAAAAAGTTATTTAAAAAGAAAAAAGAAAAAATGTACATTTTTCAGAATATAAAAATAGAAAACACTCCGACTAAAAAATAAAATAAGTTATGATCATATGAAACCACATTAAACTCCTTGAAATGCATGTGAAAATTCAACAACTAGTTGAAGATAAAAGGATCAGCCTCAAATCAATGCAGAATCGCAATCCACGGAACATCATCTCAAAACACAGTATTCAGATTATGGTCAAGTTTAGTTTTCAAGGAAAAGAACTACCTTGCAGTTGCTTCTGTTTTACAATAACAAGCATGAATATTAACAAAACGACATTAGGATGATTACTTATCCTCCTTTTTTTCTAAACTTTTGATCATTCTATTCACAGGCCAATTTGGTATCGAAACTACTTAAACAGATAGCAAATGCTTGGAACGCTGAAAGCGGGTACCGGTAGTCCATTGTGAACATATCTTTCGCGACCTTCCCAAACTGCAGGATAATCTTGTCGTGACCAGGTGCGGCTGGCTGTGCCGTTGTTGCTGGACCGACAGCAGCAGGTTGTGGCGCACCTATGAGCTGAAAATTCTTCACAGAGGCAATTGTTACACGGCCACGAAAGTTGAGACACCAACATTGCAGTTGATCGTGCCAACGGGGCGGCTTGTTCCGGAGTACCAATGGTCTTTCCTTATTAGTATCAGCCTCCGCATCCCTGTCTTCAACTCCACTAGTATCAGAGAATCGCATACTGTTGAAATCATAGGAGCGGTCTATGTAAGAGGAAATGGAGGAAAGACTGCGGAAAGAATCCAAGCTGCGCGTGACTAGGTTGTCAGGCTGCCCAGGGACTGTGCCGCCAGGCTCAAGAGCAGATGCTGGAATAGAGTGCATAACACAGTGCATTCGTCGTGGTCCTCGAGTTCCAAGGATGTTCAATTCATACGTCACCTGAGCTATGGGATAGCTTCCTGATGGAACCTTAGGCGACACTTTCTTTGAGTAGAATCTACGGCTAGTTCGGCCAGCAGGACAAATAGCACCCCCATTGTATGGAGGCTGAGTATCATAGACTCTGAACTTTGTCCCAACAAAATTTGATCTATAATGCCAGGAAAAGAAGCAATGACATTCATTTTTCTAGCATCTATTCAGAGATATTCAAACAAAAGATGTAGCACCTCAACTTCCCGATGTAAGTACTGCTTGACCTTGATATGTTGCCAGCATCCATCGAAATGGTGTATTCAGTACAGGTTGGTTTCCGATTTCTCTTAGCCGATAAGAGAAACTTCCCGTTCTCAACAAGCACACCTGCACAATCACATCCAGAAATGCCAGGTCTTTTAACTAACAAAAATAGACATCTGACTGTTTGTTCAAAGACATATCGGAATGGCTATTCGAGAACAGATTGTAGTAGACAAAAAAAAAAAAAAAATAGAGAGAACAGAATATACCAGATAATTCACAAGAATTGCCCAATTACCCAAAATAAAGCAAAAATCCTAAGTTAGTGCTTCAACACTGTGAATCGTAGGATAAACAAGAAACATAGTAATTAATAACTGTACCACAGAGATAAAAAATCACCACCACATAAATAGATATTCGCACGGGTACAGCACAAAGAACAAACTTCATCTTGTTTGGCAACAAAATCTCTGAAACAGTGTGAGATTACAATGCGGACTCACAAGACAAACAGAAGGATGTAATACACCTTGCACGGCTGCTCAAATTGCAACCTCATTAACTGTATGATTTAAGAAAACTGAAATGAAAATTTTGTACTACAATTTTCACTAGCCCACTGAAAAAGCAAGAAAGAATACTTAGTGCCACAACAAAATTATTAAAAAATATCAGCATACCTTTTAAATATCAAGAGGTGATATAAAACAGAAAATATAGGCACAATAAGGAAGCTTTACATTGATAATATTTGTTTGCCAAATTTAACAAATAATAAGCATGCTTACCAGGAATAAGATAACTTACCTGGACTAAGACATAAGTAGAGATGATACGTTGATTTTGACTTATTCCTCTTGATGAAACACTGGATTACCCCATCTCGAGCTCCAGGCTGTACAAAAACAAACAAAGACAGAAAGTTAATAGGGAATCAAACTTTAGGGCAAATTAATGTACTGAATTTTAAATGTACTACAAAAGAAACTCCGAATCGCATAATTAATGCTGATTATTTCAATTATAATCTACACTGCTAGTAATTTGTGAGCATGGAAAAGTTACCTGTTTTAATGAAACAGGAAAAGTGAGCTTCCCAGAAAATTCTGGACTTCTAACAACCTCTTTACACATCTCCCTCCATGATTTGCACACAGCTGCACACGAGACAACATGCTTGCGTGATGGCCATGCAGCTTCATTTTCCTCTAACCTTTTAATCACATCACAAAGTAGCTCAGGAGGAAGAGTAGCCCAGCGGCTTTGCTGAATATCTTGATGGGGTTCATATGCATTATGCACAGAACCTTGAGATTTTCCTTTATGACGGCCAGAAAAACCTGAAAGCCTCACTTCGAAACTCCGCCTTGATAAACTACCAACGCTATCCCTCACATCACGAACAATGCTCCGGAATGAGTCAAATGACATCTGGCTTAACTAAACCACGACAAAGAAAAGAAAGAATAGAAACTGCTGGAGAGGTAAATAAATAGCAGCACAAACACGACGAACAATGATCAACCACCTGTATAAATTGACAAGTAATTGAACAGTTTATGATATCTCACTAAGTCAATAGAAGTATGGAAATGTTAACAAAAAATAATTTGGCATGACTTTAAGACATTTATAGATCCAGAAACAATGAAAAACTATGAAAAATACATCTAAGAAACCTATTGTTTCAAGATGATTATAGATTGTAAATGGAAGGTCCTCGATGTATCAAAGGACTTCTGTGACACATAATTGAGAAGCTTAAACTTTACAGCTAGTCTTTTATGACCATCAAATAAGTTAATGTCAATTAACACGAGAATATGTTTTTAAAATGAAACAACGGAACAAGATAGTTTATCTCAACCAAACGCCTGAAATCATAAAATTGAAAAGATCTGTAAGGCACAAGTGTTAAAACTAAAGGAAACCCAACAAATTCACAATATATCAATTAATATGAACTGCTTTAAAATATGATCCGCAAGATAGTGTCTTTCTCTTTAATTTTCCATGAAATCAATCAATAAAAACAACTAAATTCCTAGAATTGCAAAGATTGTAAATCATATGTGCAAAGATTAAAAAAGAAACACACAATATTCTCCAATACTAATTAAATCATTTTTTCAAAACATTCCCGCAGTATGGTCTCTTTTTCTTTAATTTCCCATCAAATCTATCAATCAAATACCTGAATTCACTAAATTACAAAGATATCTAAAGCATAAGGAAAACAAAATATTCTCCGAATTTTTTTTTCGTTAATTTTCCCTGAAATCAATCCGCATTATTTACCAATGTAGGAAAACCTCACACGAACAACTCAGTAAGCAGACGAATTACTAGTATATTTACACACCAATAGGCTTAAACAAGGAAAAACATGCAGAATAAATTAGCCGCGTATAAGTCAAATAATAATCACATCCTCAAGTCATTCAGTCAAATCGAGTTTGAGCTTGCAGATTTGCACGACATAACAATAAGATAAATATGCACATATCGACTCTTGACAAGCAACAAACCGCCCATAAAACAAGCAGTAAACTCGCTCACACTCAGATGGATTAAGAAGAATTGAGAAATTTCTGACTATTCTGACTTCACCTCATAATAAATCCATCAAAATAGTGATTTTACAACGCCCGAGGTGTAAACCGTAGTAAAGCCATAATATATCGGGGAACAACAGAGAAATCACAAATAATTCCTGTGAAAATTTCGGGAAGAATCCCCAAGAATGAACCTTGACCATTAAAAAAGCCTATCTTTGGAGCTTCTCCACAAAGCTCCCAAATCGAATACCTTCACACTCCAAAATCGCACAACTTTTGGTCAAATCTACAGACACGCAAACGAAAACGCACAAAGCTTCCTTGCCCGACGACAAAGAAACGAGCGGAATCAACGATCTACCTTGAGTGACCGAATCGAGAGGCAAAACCTAACTCCACACTTCAACCTTCAAGAAACGAATCACCCGACAAAACCCCTCTCTGTATCAGCAGATCCCTCTGCCTGCCGCTTCTCTCTTTCTCGAAGCCGTACGCCCACACCGAAGGCGTAACTCAAAGGTGAAGGCAAAAGCCGAAAATCAAGCAGGGAGGAGAGATGAAGACGGAAAACGCCACCCGTTAGAATACCTCGTCGCGGACAGGTGGAAACTAAGTGTTGGCTACTAAAGAGGCAGGTACGTCCTTGGGGAGAAAAGCGAGAACATAAACCTCAGCGTCATTACCGTTCCGTCACGCCCGGTTGTTTATCCCAACGGCTCCGTCTGCGAGCTCGCGTCGCGTGTTTAACAAGCTACTCATCCGCCAAATTGCCACATTACGCCAAATTTTATTCAAAATTAAAAAAAAAAATGGGGAAAAAAATTCTACGTGATTTTCCGAATCACCCGTATCGGATTTCGGGGGTTAAAAGATGCCGGATTTTTCGGGAAAAAGCGAGCCATATCGGTTTCGCTGCGGCGTGTCGGAGCGGTCGAGGTTATGTCGGCCGTTGCCGCAGCGGTATCGCCGCTCCATTTCGGTACTTCTCGTCTTCGAGAAGAGTAACTGGATCCGTCGATCGAGCATCGGACGGATAGAACACAATGTGGAAGGGTCCATTTGGTTCGGTGGATCACGAACAAGTCGCCGTGTGGTTGGTCACGTGGAAGGTGGAGATTAGGTGGAGCCGAAAGAATGAGAGATCGTGGCCTCCGACACGAGCACGGGATTGGTGGGTCAGCTGAAGAGGAGTATACGTTGGGTCGTCGCATAGATCGGATGAGCGTCACTTCCGAATAAATTGTAAAAAAATATATATTTTTTTTATTGTTTTTTTAAAAAAACTACAATGGTTAATAATGTCAATCCCTATTAGATAAGGACGCATAAATTATGAGAGATTTGCTACAAATCGACTTTCGGATATGTTAAAAATAGATCCCAAATTTATTTATGGTAACATCATTGTATTATATGAATCATCTAGTCAATCCTATTCATTTTCTGGACTAACACGGATAAGATAAATCAGAGGTGACTATTAATCATTAATATAAATGATTAAGGTATGAAGAAGACATGCTCACTAATCAACCCTACTCAAGTATTCCATGAGGGCGGTGTACTATCACTTATTTGTGTTGAAATGTGAAAATAGGCATGCCCATTGTGATTTATTATTATAACTACATTAAACAAAGTGAAATTAGGCAAAAAGAGAGAATAAACCATTGTGAGTTATTATCTATCAAAAGTAACTCGAAAGAATCACCTTTTTACGGACATGGACATCTGATATTAGGCAACAACAAATAAAAAACGAAAAACTTTTAACTTCAGGAAAAGGACAAACTTTACCTGCAAATCTGTAAAGTTAGCCCACAATTAAAGCATCTTAAAAACTCACAGTGATTGAAAATTCTTGTAAATAAAGGTAAAGTTTGACTCTGTTTCAGGTACTATGTGCCTGCCAATTGTTCAGTGAGAACACACTGAAAAAAAAGTAAGATTATCGACAGATATACTGATACCATTTTATTCTGTTAGTATTTTTCAATGAAAATTAGTTTTTGCTGGTAATTTTTTATGGGATTTTATTTTCGTCTGAAGGACACGGAGTTGTTGGTGGCGGTGCCGGTCTGCCAAAGGCCTACTGCCGGCAGCTTACTGGTGGCTGTGTCGGCCGCCTGCTCGCTGCTGGTGGTTGTGTCTATTGCTAGTCTGTGTTTCTATTTTGAACTTGTCATTTTTTTTATGATAAATTTGAGTTAACTTATTTTTATTTTATAGAGCACTACTTTTACTGCTCTTCTCGGATTGAACTCCACGTTTTAACCTATAATTTAGTAAAACAGTAGCTTTATATCATTTAGCATGGATCAATTAAGATATATGTTATGTTAGGATGTTAATTTATATCATAATATAATTTGTTTGTTGTTTTAGTGTTAGTATATTTATATGTGAGTTAATTTTTAATTCTTAATTTATTAGTTTTAGTTGAATATGAAAAAGACTTAGATGTAGATTATTAAATTGGTTTATTAGGGATGATTTTATTATTGAAGTTATAAAATTTGTTAAGAGTCATCCAGAATGTATGAATGCTATTTAGTTGTTGAATCCTCGTAATCATTCCAAATATAGAAATAGAGTCTTTCGTGATAAGGATATTGTAAAAGTATATATATGTAGAAATAGTTTTGTGCTAAAATTACTATAATTAGTACTGTCATTGAAAGTCATATTCAATTGAGCCAATTGAGATTTCTGATGGTTCATCATTTTGTACAACTATTATTGTGCCTAAATTATCAACTAATAATATTGCAATGTCATCAGTGGTTCATG
>JBBPFP010000032.1:3910414-3921166 GCA_037974795.1 Kaempferia galanga
AAGTACTTCTAAAATTAAAGGAAAGTTCTACAAAACAACGATTAGACTGCTATATTATATGACGCGTTGGGATATGACGCGAGTAAATGAAAAATGAGAAGTGTAGAGATGAAAATGTTAAGGTGAATGTGTGAAAATACAAGAATGGACAGAATAAGAAATAAACATTCTAGAAGAGTCAAAATAGCATTTAATGAAAGAAAACTCCAAGAGACATGTTTAAGATAATACAAATATATACTTAGATGACCAATAAATGCTCCAGTTAGACGATGTAAAACTATGATAAATACACACATCCAACAAAAAAGACCAAACAAAAACTTAATTAACAACAATAAAATATAATATATTTAAGTATAGATGATGATATTATAAGGATTAAAACTAAACGACATAAAAGAATCCATATATCTAATCCCACCTAATAATAGAACTTGAATATTATTATTGTACATCTTATTAAATAATTTAAAAATATTAATAATAATCTAATAATAAAAAACAATGTTCTCGTATTTAAAAAATTAATTTCAAAGTTAACTTCAATGAGAAGATGTGCTATTGAAGTAATGGTTGCTTGCAACATCCAAGCCCATATAAAAATTTATAGACTAAGAGGAGATTGTATTAAAAAATAAATCATAAATAATAAATGTATAAATAGTATAAATATTGGTAAGAAAATTAGAGTGAATGTACGTTTAGAGAAAGATGAGAAAATGAGTTAGAGTACGTAAGTGAATGAGAAAATTAATTATTTGAAGTCAAAGAGAGGTGAATTGAAAGTATATATATATATAAGAAAACTTTTAAAAATAAATATTTTTTAAAGGCCAATTTGATAATTAAAAAAACAAAAAAAAACATATTTTTTTTATAAACATTTTGCTATTTTCTTCGATTCTAAATATTTATTTTGCCCGGGATTAAATTGAGCTTGCTTAGTTCCGTGCTCAGCCCAATTCCATGCCAGGTTTGACATGTCCTTTCTTGGGTCAATGCTTGGCTCAAACCATCTCAACCAGTGGACCAGGCAAGGCTCAGCACATCACAGCTCAACCCCCTTGTCGCGAGCAGAACCCATTCCAAACCAAGTTAGCCTACTTGCCACCGCTAATGAGAGCTACAAAATGATTGCATTGGTCATTCCACAAAATTCAACAAATTACATGAATGTTTATATGATTGGCTTTTGCAACGATCTAAAATAATGCCTAGATGGACTTTGAAGGTTTCTATCCCCTCGAGCCAGCGCCAAACACCAGTCTGTGCAAGATTGATTTTCTTGTTGTAGGGTAATGCAAATGTGAAATTAATCAATTCCCAACTGAAGAAAGTTCACACATTCTCCATTCTTTCACATTCAAGCTCAATTCAGCAGGGACAGCAGCAGACCAGGCATCTAAATCTGGCAATGGACCTGTAAGAGCAAGATAGTTTTCGCTATCTTTCTCTTCCATTCTTTTCCAGCTTAGCTGCCAGGAAATACACCTTCCAAATCAGAAATGTCTGCTGAAATATACCAACTTGAATGCAATTGTATACAGGCTGGCATTGATTGTGCAAACTGTTATGAACTACAAAGAAGCAGCAGCAATACCTTTCCAGGGAATGCCTGGCAAAGTGCCTTAATAGTAGAGTTCTTAATCCAGGAACCAGTTGATAAAACAGTAGCATTTGCAGTTTGCTTTCCGCTTCCATATACTTCAGCATAAGCTCCACCACAATTTACCATGATGCGACCCTTTGAAATCAACTTCTTCTCAATGTCCAACCATGTAGAAACCTGTTTTGCACACAAGAAAAATGGCACAAGGATTGAATAGCCTCTGCAAGTGAAACACCATATCAAATAAAAGGCGAGCAAAACCATGTAGAATTATAGTAAACAAAACCAAGAAAAAAAATTCAATTCAGATGTGGAACAAGCTAACAAAGGTAATATGCCACATAATTTGTATGCCCACAAATAGCAGTAAAATGCACAAAATGTGTTCTATATTCATCATGCAATTGGATGCAAAGATTGTTGAAAGAGATGCCAACGCAAAAAGGATCCACGAGCATGCCAGATTCCCTAAGATTGCATGGAATAAGATAAAGTTTGAAAAAGAAAAATAATATTTTGAAAACTAAAATTATTTTTTTTAAAAAAAAATAATTTATATTCAAAACCTAGAATTGGATCACAAGTCTAAGTTAGAAATAAGTTCAAGACATAAACTAATTTATAATCAAGTACTTTGTTTTATTATGGAACAAACTAATAAAATTCTATCCAAGGAAATAATAATAATAATAATAATTAAATGTGTCAAAAGTGGAATAGCACATTCGAGGTATGAACACTTAAAGTGTCAAATTGTGTATTTAATGCATTATTAGAAACCAACTATTAAATTATGATCTGCTTGATATAATTGTTATGGTTGTGATGGTTGATACATGTTATGCTTACCATATTTTATGCATGCTTATAACTAATTGCTACATGTTATACTTTGACAAAACATATAATATTCCGTATTCATGTTATTAGATTTTTCGTTTTACACAGGACAGTATAGGCAAAAGGGTTTGATGATGATAAGTGGTATTAGAAATGGTTGAGATGATAGTATACTAAAGAAACTCTATTGATGCATGTCTAGGCCGAATAATTCTACCTAGTGCAATCATGGACTTGTTGTTTTAGAAAAATTGTCTAAGGCATGTGGCTACTTTAAGAAGTGCCCTGAGCCTTGTCAGCCTGGAAGCTTATTCTAAGAACACTTGTTTGAGAGACCCAAAGCTAAGTTTGAATCTAACACAATATCAAACTACCTTAGAAAGATCCTAAATTTAAATTAATCACTAAAAATTGTAATACTCATCACACAAAAATTATAAGGTTACCGTGTATGATGTGTACTAAGAATATTGAACAATTGAGATGCTAAGATAAATAGTTAAACGGGAATTATTTTGAAAACCATATGCTAAGATAATTAATTAAATGAGAATTAGTTTGAAAAGATCTTCAAAAAATTCATAGAATTATTTTTTAAAAAAATATTTTCAAAATTGTCATTAATATAGTAATGATATTTAATGATTGTTGGGTTGGTAAATATTTATAAAATTTTCAAAAATACTTATATTTATGAAAATTAAAGGATTGACCAGTGAAACTCCTAGACACATTAGTATTTCTTCTTTGTGGTTAACAAGGTGTCCTTAGAAAGTATGAGAGTTAGGGAAAGCTCAATCTCTTAAAAGAGGTAAAATTGTTCAAAGGGGAATTTTCAAATTCAATTTGAAAATTTATTTTAGAAATTTTCTTTAAAATAGTTTCAAATTGTTTAAAAATATTTTCTTAAAAATATTATTTGAAAGGTATTTTGAAACTATTTGAAAAATACCTCTTTGGAAATATTTTGAAAAATATCTATATCTTCAAAAATTTAGAAATACTTTCATTATTTTGAAAGGGAGAAATTATTTTCAAAATGGATATTTTAAAAATTACATTAGAAAAATATTTTTGAACATTGTTTTAAAAAAATATTTTTGAAAATCTTTTTCAATGCATTTTGAAAAGGAGAATAAAATTATGTCTTTTTTTAAGGAAATAAATAATTTAAATTTTAAAATTCAAGATTGTTGGTGCAACAACTAAGGAGGTCCTTAGAATTCTAGTTTAAAAGGTATGTAGCCCTACCTTTTGATATATGCTAAAGGGCAAGAAGGGTTTAAGTTAGAAACTCTCATTCTTTGATTTTAGAATCAGACCTATAAAGTTAGGTTAAGTGATTAGCCTAATTTAAACGTATTGCCGAGCATTAAAAAAAGAGATTATTAGTGCAATCGACCTTCAAGTTTTGATGTATAGTCAATATGTTTGATTAATATGATTAGGAGACTATTAGTACAATTGATCCCTAGGGTTTGATTAGTCTAGTCAAAATTAATCAAGGATTGATCTAAGTAGGTCAAAGTTGACAGGATGTTTGAAAGTTAATTGGTAGAAGTCCTGACACGTTAAAATTGACATAGACAAAGTGATAAGTCTTGACAAGTCAAGGTTGACCTAGGCAAAATGAGAAGACCTGACGGGTCAAGATTGACTAGGGAAAGTGAGAAGCCTTGTTAGATCAAGGTTGACTTAGACAAAGTGGAAAGACCTAGCAAGTCAAGAGTGACTTAGGTAAAGGAAAAGTCGAAGCAGGAAGGGGAATCCTAAAGGAGTTAACCACGTAGAGAGAAGTCTTAGAGGGGTGAAATTCAAGCAAGAGAGAAGTCTTGGAGAAGTGAATTCTAGACAAGTAAGAAGTCTCGTAAGTATACTAAGTACTAGGCAAGCTCATTAGGTTAGATAGACTAGATACTAAACATAACATAACTTGTATGTTGTTCGTGGACTAATCTCGTGTTCTAGGAAGCTGAAATTCACGACACAGAGTTAGAAAATCCGAGGGATCAAAAGTGGTCCAAGCGACCCGAAGGTCCGAGTGAGGGGAAAGCTTTCGAGCAACCTTAAGGTCAAATCTAGAGACCCGAACAAGGCAGTCAATGGATCGGAGTTGACCAAGCTTCAGGCGACCGGAGATGGTCTTGGCAACTAGAAGTCGCCAAGTCAGTGAGATCCAAGGTTCACGAGGATCAGATCGGCAGCATGTGACCAGAAGGCTTTTGGCGATCAAAAGAGTGTCACATCAATAGTCGACAAAAGGCTATAAAAGAAAGGCAGACACTCGAGGTTCATAGCAACAACTAAAACTCTCATACATGCATTCAAGCTCTCAAAGTTCTAGTCGAGATCCAGGAAGTGCCAGGAGTAGTCACACTCAAGACTTCCAAAGAGGATTTTGTTTGTGTTCTATTATTATTGTTTATTTGATAATTGTTTGTGTGTGCTTGAAATAAGATGTTTCTCCACTGCCTATAGTTATCCGGAAAGGAAAAAGACTTAGCACTCGCGATCGAGACATAGCCGTGGAGAGTAGGAACCCTGGGGGTTGTCAAACCATGTAAATTTAGTGTGTATTTATGTTCTTCTAATTATTTTTATATATTCTGTTGCGTACTAATCTGTCGACAAGAATGATACAAAAAGACGAACAAGTGTTATTTACCCCCTCTCCTCTAGCGTGTCTGATCACAAGTAATTTTGATCACTGAGTCTATAAGAGTGGCATATATTCTGTAATTCACTAAAATGAAAATGGGTTTTTATCACTCCATTTGATTGAGGAGGGTTATTTGTTTCTACAATCTCAAACATCACAGACTATGAAAAACAAATACTAGCTGTGAAGGTCAACACAATAGGAAGGAAAAAAAAGATGTGAACAATAATGGCCGAAAAAAGCAAACAATAACTTAGCAATGAAGACTGAAAAAAGGAATCCCAAAGATATGAAACCTAAACCTTTGATACCATGACAAAAACACATGGAATGAAATTCTCACTTACTTTTTCATTATGCACAATAATAAGTATATATACATTATCTATAGCTAGAAGTCATAGCCGACCCCACTTAGTGGGATAAAACTTAGTTGTTGTCGTTGTCATATAGATAGAAATCAGAAAAATAAGAAAATTAAAATTAAAATATTCTATTACAAAACTAATTTCCCTTTTCATAATAATTGCAAATTTCAAAACTATCCTAAAATAATTGTCAATTTTCATAAGTGCCTCCTCAACTTTCACATCTTTCAACACCGATTGAACTTCTATCAAAATCATCAAACATTTGTTGGAGTTTTTCGTCTACCAACACCTATTGGCTTTTCTTTATTGCTAAATATTTGATCGACCTCGACTCACTTGATCTTCTTCCATCCAATCAACTTTAACCTACTTGATATAATCTATAAACATATTGCTCAATTTTTTTTTAAACTTGATTAATCTACCATGGGTTGATTGCACTAATAGCAAGGATGGGAGAATAGCTTGTATAACATGCTTTGAGATAACACTTGGAGCAAATGAAAATTAGATTTGGTTAGGTCTTAGATAAATGAGAGAGAAAAGATGTCATCATTGTTGGATTGCAAAGGAATCGAGCTTGTAGGGTTCCTAATGTGCAGAGGTCAGCTAAGCAACAGAACCATAATGAGCATGTTGATGAGGATAGTAGTTACAGAGACTTTGATAAAAGAACTTCTAATGGTAGATTTAGACATGCTAGATATTGTAATAACAAAGGAAGGTTGAAATTCATGTTGATAGAATCTTCGGAAATATCAAGATGGGGATTCCATTATTTTAGGATAAAAGTGATGGAGAAAAATATCCAGTTGAAGGTGGAGCCCTTGTCACTAGGTGTCCTTTGAATGTGTCAATGAGGAAGGATGGAGAACAATGAGACAACATCTTTCACACTCACTATCATATTAACAAAAGGTATGTAGTATGATTATAGATGGTGAAATTACAATAATGTAGCTAGCACCTTTTTAATTAAAAAGTTAAGCTTACTTACTACTAATGATAGACCTTATAAGTTACAATAGTTGAATGGGAGTGGGGAAGTTGAGTCAACAAACAAGTGTTAGTTTCATTTTTGATTAGTAGGTATGATTATCAGTACTTTGTAATATAGTAGTGTCAATACATGGGGGTCATTTACTTTTGGGCAAACTATAGAAGTTTGATAGGAACGTTATGCATGCATTATAGGTTCTAAAAGTATTCTTTAATGATGTATAGAAAAATTGTAACTCTTGTAACATTAAATGTTAGGTAGTATATGAAGATTAAGGATTAAAAATGAGTAGGAAAAGAAATGATTGTCAGAGAAAAGGCATGAAAAGGAATGAGTGGGAAAAAAATGATTGTGAGAGAAAAGTAAAAAGGCAATGAGAAAAGAAAAAAAGAGATGGAAAAGAAAAGGAGTGTGAGAAAAGAAAGAGGATGAGAAATCAATAAAAAGAATAAGAAATAAAAAGAAAAATATTCAATAGCAAGAGAGGACAAAAGGGATCTTTTATATAAAAGAAGAGAGATTAAGAAAGTTTTTTTTATTCCCAATAGCCAATGCTTATACTTTTGTAAAAAGAAGCTTATTTAAGTGTTGTTAACAATCTTTAAAAAGGTTTATTTCAAGGTTAAGAATCTTAACACTAATTTTCTAGTGTTGTTAAGTCTTTTTTGTAGGAATTTCACTAATTTATTTCTTGATGAGATTCTTAATGGATTGTCAACACTTAGGGAAATAGAGCTCTAGGTCGATTTCATCCAAAATCAACAATTCCTAGTCGGTCAACCTATAGAAGCACTCTCAAGGAGACAAAAGACTTCTAAAGGCAGGTTGAAAAGTTAATAAAAAATGTTTATGCTCGAGAAAGTTTGATTTCGTGTGTAGTTCCTATTTTGCTAATGCCTAAGGATAAAACTTGGAAAATGTGTGTTGATTGCACAAGTGTCAATACGATTACAACAAAATTGATATGTTAGATGGCTTACATGGTTCTTGCATTTGATATGTAACTAACCCTTTAACTCCTTTGGATTTATTACCTTTACCTATCTCTGAGCATGTTAGTTTAGATGGTACAAGAAAGGTAGAGTTAGTGAGACAAAAAACATAAGAAAGTATAGTTGTAAATTGAAGTGAGGATTGAACAATATGCTACATAAGCCAACAAAGAATGAAAGAAAGTGATCTTTGAAATAGGGATTGAGTTTGGGTTCATATAAGGATACTTTTCTAGTTAAATGTCGTACTAAGATGCATCCTCGAGGAGATGAACTATTTCAAATTATTGCTCTAATAAATGATAATGCCTATAAGTTTGATTTTCTAGGTTAAGTATAATGTGAGTGCTACATTTATTGTTCTTTCTCCCTTTAATATAGGTGATGAAAATTTGAGGACAAAACCTTTTGAGAAGAGGGGGAATGATGGAGACAAAGATGGAGACCAAGTTGTGACAAAGCAAGCTAAGGATGGGAATCAAGACGAAGCAATGGAAAGGAAGAAGCATCCCATTCTAGAACTTTTTAATGGCCCATTACACTTTAATGAAGGCCCAATTACAAAGGCTAGAGTTAAAAACATAAAAAGAAATGCTTAATGAGTTAATTGAAGATGTCATGACTAAGGTTGCACTTAAAGCTGATTTGGACAAGAGAGTCATGTAGTGAAGTCAACCTAGTTCAAGTCTTAGATGAGCTTAATTAGTAAGTTAAGTCTCATTTGTATGTAATGGGAAGAATTTTAATGATGGATTAAACCTAAACTAGCTAAGTAGTCTATCTAGGACTCTTCTAAATGAACTTATTTTATGTCTTTTAGGGTTTTCATGACACCTTATAGTTATAAACAAAGGGGGAAGGGGTGGCAACCACACATATATAGAATGTTTGTTTTCAATACAAAAGCATAGTGAGGCTCTCACTTATTGGTTTTTTATTAAACTACAACTTATCAAGGCAATACTTGTGACGTTTATCTAACTTACCAGCCCAAATCCTTTAAATTGTGTTCTCTTCTATCTCATATACCTTAAATTTGTGCTTTGCTAAATTCAGACTTTTCCAAGTTTTTAACTTCAATTTATTGTGGGTTCATGAGACATTATTCTCATTGGGCTTGCTTCGTTTAGGTAACTAAGTTCTCTCCAATAAAGGTGCAATAGACAGTTCAAGTGTAATCAAGCTATGCTTCTTGAACAAAATTCCTTTACCTAAGAGTTCCTAAAAATATCCTGTAGATTACCTAAAAATGTGCATTAGGGTTATGCATGAACTAGCTCACAATGTTTACGACATAAGAGATGTCAGAAGGTGCCCTAGATCGGTAGATTAATTAACTAAGTAATTTCTAATACATTTCTTTATCTGTCACCATTTCAGCTTCAACCTCATCTTGTGATATACATCTATAGGAAGGTTATAGCTACCTTGAATGCCAACTTTCTTAGGTGACTTGAGTAAAGAGTCACTCCTCATGAAGGGGATTGACTATTGAGCAAGGATAAGGGTGTGGTAGAGGAAAGTAACAAGGTGAGATGAGAAAATTAGCTTCAGGTGGGGATGTTAGAGGTTTGATAGTGCATGCATGGAGGATCAAGTGGTGGTGGTGGAAGAATGGTGGACTAGGTTGAGAGGTGTAGGTGTGAGCCTCCTGCCAATCATCAAGTTATTGAGCAATAGGGAATTCCAAAGGTGTTGACCCTTGAGATCTTCCTAATCATTGCATGAAAGCGATGAAGTATGGTCATCAAGTTTCACGGCGTGCAAATCTCCTAGAGATGATGGTGATGGAGAGGGTGTCATGCATCATAATAATGCATGGGAAGAGCTACTCAACAACGAAGAGTATAGCATCATCACTCCTTATGAAGGGGATCAAGCAAGGGTGTGGTAGAGAGCAACGAAGTGATGAGAAAATTACCAAGTACGGATGTTAGGATACAATTCTAATCCTTGCATAGAAGAAAGGAAGGGAAGTGCAGAAGGGAAAGGTAGAAAGAAATCTACATGAACCAAATCTATTATTCAATCAATATCAATCTTGACAACCTCAACAACAATACCAAAAACTTGATGTGTGTAAACCATGAGTGCACGATTGTCATCAAATAATAAAAGATATCAACCCTATGGGATTGTAAAATCGAGTATTGATTGAAGTAACAAAACAGATTATCTAGAGAATTGCAAGTTGTAGGAGTTTGAGAGTGTCTAAAGTGCAGCACGCAACAAGTCGAGTGTGAAATATGAAATTGGGAAACGATCTTAGGATTTCAATTTCGCCACAATAATCGTTAACAGCCTAAGTATTAATTATTTTCCTATCTCTATGATTGTTCACATGCATGTGGTCTATCCTGAGATACCGATATAGACTTTGGAATTATACCGGCATGGTTACCCAAACGCAACACCTACTTTCAAAGAGACATTACTAGTACGACGAGGCTCCTATCACGATGCCCCACGGTCCCCTAGTTGCCCTCCTCTACTTCGTGACGCCAAATCGGGACAAACTTATTAAACTCTCTAATAACAAATGGTGCCCCTGTTGGAGACCCATGCTGTCATGAGGTTTTGGACTACTTTCGCAACCAACCTCTCATGTCTCAGTCATTTATGGGTTGGAGATTTGGTTACACCTTTCGGTCCTTCCTCGCGTCCTATGAGATGCGAAGGTGCAAGTTAGTGTCACAGTCGTATATGCACAATAAAATTGGATTATGGAATAATATGTCATGCAATAGAGAAAGATAAACAAATACATACCTAGACTATGGAGAACTACTCCATAAAATAAATTTAAAAGACATTGAATTTAGCAATCTGCAAATCCAAATAAGGGAAAAGGGCGAAAAGAAGCTTAGCGAGATGATGTCGGTGTCTACAAGAGGAACTCCAAACTCCAAAGGTGACGGATCGCTTCGACGACTCTTGGAACGGTAATTCTAGGGTTCCCCATGACAGAGAAAACCCTCCTCCCTAAGTTAGGAGACTTGTTGAGCTTTTTATAGCCCTTCCAACTATAAAAAACTATTGGGGAACTTGTAACTAGTGGAGAGAAAACATTGCGCTACGACCGTACCTAGGAGGCAAGGCTTGGTCGTGTCGCGCTCGACAGCTAGATCAGGGGTCTGACACGGTCGTGCGACTGGACACGGCTTAGTGAAAGGCACGACCTGCCCATGTTGCATTCAATAAAGCTAGCGAGTTCTGAATGGGGCACAACCAGCTTGTGTCAAATGCTGAAAGCCTCCAGCTCATGTCAAATGCTGGAA
>JBBPFP010000032.1:3924142-3934341 GCA_037974795.1 Kaempferia galanga
CTGAACCTAGATTAAATGCACTTCTGTAATAGTTATAGTCAGCACAACTACAGTGATAATGTTATTTCTAGTAAACCTTATTAATGTTGTACTCTCACCATCTAAATTACTTCAACTATAATCTATTTTTATGAATGCATTGAAGTACTATCATTTTGGGTGAATTATTTGTACCCATTAACACCATTCTAACTACATAATTAGATTGAGACTACAAAGGAATCCTAATGGTGTAAAGTGATTCCCCTTGCATTCTCTCCTGAAAGCATTAAATTCCAAGTGTTCTCGGCTGAATATGTAGAGAAAAATAGGAAGACTTCCCCTATGCATGGGACTTGGCTTTTGCCACCATGGCTTGGATTACATCATCCCTAATAGCATACCTACTTTACTCTTTCCAACATTTCAACATATTGCTTTAGGTTTTCTCGGATTAAGGACATGGAAATTGGTATGTTAAGAAAATCTTGGAGGCAATCATCAGGAGTCAAGATAGATGGATTTGAGTCATGTAATTGTAGGGTTGTGTACGCGGCTACTTTTTCTTTTGATTGATAATGCTTGTCTACAAGCATAACAGAAATATAAAACACAATAAAAAAAAGCACAAGTAAACAACACTTAAATTTTTATGTGGTGAAAAACCCCTAAGTTCTTACTCTGCAGTCTATGAGTCAATGTGAGTCCACTATTTTCTCCTTGCTGGACACCTTTTGGAGGTAGAGAAACATCTTACAAATTCCTATTCTTACTTCAATACACAAGCACAAAATGAAAATAAACAATGAATTACAGTAAATAAAAATTACAAAGGAGTTGATCGTTGTGGATTGACTTCCAGAAGTCTTGGAATGCAACAACAACCATTCTAACACCTCATGTAGTGTATTGATAGTGTAGTTCAGTATGTTATCTACTTTGAAGCCCCTTATGTAACTCTTTTTTGGATGCCTCGGTCGACCGAAATGCCTATTTGGTTGCTTTGATAAATTGTTGTCTGAAAGCTTGTTCTTGATCTGTTATCCATTCTCTAGTGATCCCCATCAAGTTTTCAATCTACTGGAAACTTTCTTGTCGCCCTAAAAACCTTTTTGGTCTCTTGAATAATCTCCACGTAAGTTGCTTCATGTAGATAAGCTGTGCTTTCTATACTCACCGTGCCTTTTGGTTGCTCGTATCTGCTTTGTGGTTGCCCAAGGCAAACTTTATCATTGCCATATCTTTTCTTGGATTGAGTTCTGCGCTTACTGGATTATCTAGTTTCTTAGATCTTTGCCAGAGCTACGATCTATCAGAAACTCTTCTGGTCAAGTGTAATTTTTCTCATTGCAAATAAATTAGGCCAATAACAAATAAAATTCATAAACATGACGGTCTAACCTTCTTGGTATCCGGTCTAGCGACCTATTGGGATGTCCTACTTCACTCTTCTAGGAATTCCACACTTACATAGAGTTCAGTCCTCTAGAACTTCCACGCTTACCTAGTGTTTACTCTTTCAGAGCTTCCACACTTGCCTAGAGTTCACACTCTTTCAGGACTTCCACAATTTACAAGGCGTTGGTCACTTTTGACATGTTTTGACTTCCTCATTCGTGCTTAACCTTAGTTCAAGTTCGATTGACTTCTTATCAACTAAGTGTATCGTCAATCCTAACCTACTTGGACTTTTCTGTTGTCAAATATTCAATTAATCTCGACATCTTGCTCAACCATAACTTATTGATCAAACATTGAAACCCTATTCAAACTTGGTCAACCTTGACTAAGGGTCGATGTACTAACAATATTCCCATATTTTATATTTGACAATATGTTTAAGTTAGGCTAACCTTATCCATCTATTCACATCTTATACCAGAGCTTCTAACTTAATTCCTATATTCTCCCCCTTTGGATATATAAAAAAGAGTTATTGAAATTCATCATGCCAAGTTTCAAATATAAGTTTCTAATGTATAATTTTAATAGCTCGTATAAAGCTTAACCTTAAGCTTGTCACTTTAACAAAGTAATTACCTCCCTCTTGTTCTATAGCCTTCACTCGAACTCAGGATTTCCCCCTTAGTTATTACACAAAATCTCCTTTCACCTCGAATTCCTAATCCTATAGGAAATTCTAATTTTCATATCATGAGATTAGAGGAAAAACATTTTTAAAGTCTTTTGCAAAATCCCTTTTGAAAACATTTTCAAAACCTTTTTCGAAATCATTTTCAAAAACATTTAAAAATATTTTTCAAAAAATTATTTTCAAAATCTGTCCAAGTCAATTTTAAAAATATTTTCAAAATCATTTTATTAAAGCTATCAAAAAATATTTTCAAAAAGATTTTTTAAAGTTATTTTAGAAAATATTTTGGAAAACTATTTTTAAAACCATTTTTTGAAAACATTTTAAATCCTTTTTCAATTTTTTAAAAACAATTTTCAAAAATATTTGTAAAAATAAATTTTGAAAACTTGTTTAAAAAAATTATCGAAAATTTTTCAAAAATATATTTAAAGAAATTTTTTGAAAATAATTTTAAAGTTAATTTCCAAAAATATTTTTAAAGACAATTTTTGAAAAGCTTTTTAAAGATAGTTTGTGAAAACATTTTTAAAGGCAATTTTCAAAAATATTTTTAAAGTAATTTTCGAAAACATTTTTAATGACAAATTTCAAAAATATTTTTTCAAAATAAAATTTTGAAAATTGAAATTCCCTCTTTCAAAATGAATAAAATATTTTTAAAATAAATTAAAAATGCTTTCTTTCAAAAATAATTTATGCTCTCCCTATTTTTTAAAAATGCCCTTTTTGTTTTTACTAAGGAATTCTTCCTTTAGATGCTTATCCAAGTATATATGAGGGTTAGAGACAACTAAATATCTAGGGTTAAACATTGGCTCCTAAGTGCCTGTCCACTAAGTCTCAACAATTAAACATTTCAAAATTTAAAATTTATAAGTAATTCTATAATTTTAAAAAATCATGAATATTTATATTAGTGAAGAATAAATTTAAAGAAAATACTCATTATTTTCAAAGATACAAAGTTGGAAACCATTGAAACTTTCAATGTCTCATCCTAACTTTATATGAGCACTATTAATGATGACTTATAAGTAAATAGAATACACCAAGGTTTTCAAAAATAAACTTGAAAATATTTTTCAAAATAATTTTCAATCATGCAAGTTGAAGGGAAGCTTTGGCGTAATGCTGGGTAAGGTACGCGTATAATAAATCCAATATGGTCTGATCCTTTCTTGGGACCTTACATTGGTGGGAGTTTCGTGCATCGGGTTATTCTTTTAATTTCCAATCATGCGAATTGATGATGCTTTGTTCATCTAGATGCACTGTATCAACACCATGAAATCAGCTTATCATCCTAACATCTCATTAAAATCTATCCGTCTCAATACACAATACAAGTTGGATCTTATGATTTTTATGAGATGTAATATAGTTTTTCCTATTCTAGGTGATTATGTATATCTACCTAGACATTCTTAACTTGACCATCCTACCTAGGATATCAAATAATGTCATTTTTCCTTAATTGCATGGAATTAAATGCATTAATATGACATATAATGCATGTGTCAATGTTGTAGATTCAAAAGAAAACTATTTTAAAATGAGTCAATTAAATGTATGACTAGGATGGTTAGATCCTTCAGATTAGGAATTCTAAGTTCTTCCAAGGTGGCAAGGTAAGTGCACTAGGTAGATTCCTAGGTAGGTGGTGAGTCACATTGGACTTCTTAGGCAGCTACCTTTCTAGACATACCCTATTCCATACTTCTTTACCTAAACTAACCAAGACTCTTTCTGATATCAGTTCAAATTAGGGTATGAGAATTTAGCTAAGGCTACACAATCAAGTGTAAGTAGGTGGTGAGTGGCAAGCGGATTACTTAGGCATTACCTTCTTAGGGAGAATTTAGCTGGACATGTATTATCAGAACCTCCTTATCTGAATGAATGGTAGAAAATAAAATAGCATGCAAGTCCTAGTATCATGAGAATGACATGGCATGTATAAGCATGTATCAATAGAAAAAAGATGTATCACATGACATGGTAGATATCATGGCAAGCAAGGCATATATAGACAGGATAATGTAAATTTAAATTTCCTATCAATGCATTGTCATCTAATATTATACCAAATACCCAATTTGACACAACCGTGTGCCTCCCTCGAATATTCCAAACATTAATTTTGGCACACTATTAGATTTATCCCTATGTGTCAATTTTAATGAATTTAAGATTCAACTCGTATTGGCAGACTCTAGAATCTTCAAGAGTAAGGTTTGAAATTTTATTTTCAAAGTATCCTTTTACTTTGAAAATACCCTAAAATTTAACTTTTCAATGGTTGGGTTAACTATCCTTCCAATTGTAGTTGACACATCTTATATTTATTTAGTGTGAATGGATCATACTCTTAGGAACCCATACTTATTGGAGTTCCTTAAGTCTTAGTGTATAAGGTATTCACTAGAGATAATCTCCCTAAATACTCTCCTAGGTTTCTCAGAAGCCTTAGCCTTGGTGGTTTCATCAAAGTCAAACCTAGGGATGGTCTCCCTTGTCACCTTGCTACTACTTTTAGATGCGGGTTTGGCTCCATAATTAAATGGAACCCTATGCTAGGGTGATAAACTTTTTCTTAGACTTATGATCTTCCTTTCTCGCCCATAGATTTGTTATGCTTTTCTAATCCTAGGTTTTGGTTTTTGGATCCACTAAACTTGATATTTTTCTAAGAGTTTTCTCTAATGTATCAATTTTAAACCTTTACGCATGATTTTACTTTTCTAATTTCCTAATCTTAGATTCTTCAAATGTTGTATGGAAGTTTCTAAAGTTTTCCCTAGGAGTATGAAGCACACTTGTTCTTATAGTATCTTTGCTCCCTATACTTGAAACAAACACCGTTTGATCTTTATAATTTTTAATTGAATTTTGAATGCCTTCAAGTGTGGACTCCTTAACTTTTGTAGGGTTAGCATCATCCTCTTTATTATGATGTGGTGAGGAGGATGGTATATCCTTATTGATTCTGAAGGTAGAGACTACTTCTAGTTTTGGGATCATGCTTCTTTTATCTTCCTCACTCTCGGATGATGTTGTGGACAATTCCTCGATCCCCTTCTCTTCAGAAGTTGAGCACTTCTCATCAACTGAACACTCCTACTCTTAGGCCACACTTCCTTTTCCCTTTGATGACCACTTTTGTGCTTGTGAGAGTATTTCATGAAGCTTTATTAATTTTGTCCATAACTCGTGGACATTTTTGTACTCACCTATTTGATCCAAAGGTTATTAGGCAAACTATATATTAATAATTCCAATTGCTTTTATGTCGCCTTGAACATCTGAATTTGATCTTCAGTCTGCTTTTCTTGCTCGAGGATTTTGCCCTTCTTGTCCTTTGGTTCTTTGAAGTTTTCTCTAACGGCAAACCATTGTTCTATGTTGATTTGTAGAATGTTGTCCACTGGTTGAAGCTGCCCAATCCGAAGGGTGATGACATTCTAGTGTTGTAGTCGAATCATCTCTAAACTGCCCAATCTGCTGTGGTGGATTCTACTTCTCCCTCCTTTAGATTTGTTGCACCTCTAAGAACAGATGTAGTAGTGTATTGATAAATGTAGTTTAGTGAGAATGTTGTCTCCTCCAAAACTCCTTATATTTCTGTTTTTTGGATGCCTCGGTTGACCGGAATGCATATTTGAATGCTTGTTCTTTGTTTGTTATCCATTCTCCGATCGCCTGCATCATGGTTCTAGTTGAGTTACTCGGAAAACCTCTTCTGTCGCTTGGAATGATCTCCACATAAGCTACTTTGTGTAGACAAGCGTGCTTTATGCGGTTACCGTGTCATCTAGTCACCCATATTTCCTTTGCGGCCCAAGACAAATTTTATCATCACATATCATCTCTTGGACTGAGTTTTGTGCTTATATGATTATCCGGTCGCTTGTAGCTGTTACGGTCGCTCGAACTGTGGTCCATCAAAAACTCTTCTGGTCACTTGAAAGTGCAATTTTACTATGCAAATAAATTAGGCCGAAAAAAACAAAACTCATAAACATGGTTGTTCAACCTACTTGCTTGGTATGGGTCCAGACTTCTTACCTGCTTAGTATTTGGTCTACATGAGTTATTAGGACTTTCTACTTACCTAGTATACCTACCGTGACTTCCTAGTTGCTTGGTATCCTATCTACTCGACCTATTAGGATGTCCTATCTGCCTAGAGTTTACTTCTTTAGGACTTCTACACTCGCGTAGAGTTCACTCCTTTAGAACTTTCACACTTTCCTTGGTCAAACATTGAAACCCTATTCAAACTTAGTCAATCTTAGCCAAAGGTTGATTGCAACAACACTAATTGCGAGGCCAGTTTGATGAGCCTCTTCTAAAATTTTTAAAAAGGTTGTTCACTTGTCGACATTAATAGTATTAGACTATCTATGCTATATGCTATTGGGTTATTTTCAACAAAATAAGCTTCTTTGTGTGAGTTCCTTGAAAGTAATCCATTGGAAATTGTGTAAACCATCTGATTGTTATTCCTCCACAATTTTATTGGAAAAAATTAGAACATTAAAGCATTTAAATCCCATGTAAAACATTTGGGAATTGTAAGCATTAACATGTTTCAAGGGGTGGGTCAGTTTTCCATCAAAGTGTTCATTCTTGAGTCTTAAAAGTTTTTGGGGCTAAATCATCTTATATCTCTAGGGTGAAGGATGTTCTATCCTCCCATCACCTCACTTCTGGCCATCTTATCTTTTCCTTCCACATCTGTTTCCCTTCAGTCAACCTAGTTCCCAATCTTGATACATTCTTCTCCTTGGTGTTACTCAAATTCTTTCAGATCACTATCAGTTTCATACATTCCCTTTTGGTCTTTCACTAATCTAGCTTCATCCTTGTGTTCACTTCATCATCCCAGATATATTGTTCCATCATTCCAGCTATAAATATCAACTGCAATTACATGACTTTCCATGTTTCCTTGTCCATCGTCTTCAAGTCCGTCTGTGTTTTTGAACTCGTGGCCCCAGACAACTCTTTCATCAGTACAGGAGAAGTTTCAGTCATAACTCTTGCTTGCTTTATTGGAGTCTTGAACATACCAGTGAACCAGGTGTATTGATTAATCTCTTCTCTTCTCTTCCTCTTTGCCTCACAATGGAGGAGTGTTGTATGTTCAAATACTAGCCTTAAAATGAGATATATCATAACCATACTTTAGATTCATGTTTAATGTTCACTATGAACTTGCGTGATTTGGAACTTGGTCAAAATTATATTTTGGTTTTCCTTCAGGTTATCAAGAAACTGACTGATGGAGGGGCAGATTTTTCTTTTGAATGCATTGGTGATACCGATATTGTATCAACAGCCTTACAGTCTTGTTGTGATGTATCTCTCAGCCTTTATTATAGAGATCCATGTACTCACTTTGCTGCACAATGCTTGACATGTTTTCATTTCACATACAGGGTTGGGGAGTGACCGTGACTTTGGGTGTACCAAAAACCAAACCAGAAGTTTCAACTCATTATGCTTTTCTTCTAACTGGAAGAACTTTAAAGGGTTCCCTATTTGGAGGTTGGAAACCAAAGTCTGATCTTCCATCATTGGTTGACAAATACTCAAATGGGGTAGGGTTCTGATGTTATTCTAATAATTTTATTACCTTGAGTGATGGTTCTCAACAAGTTAGTATAGGAATCTCATCTTCTAGGTTGAAGAATGTGTTTTTTCTTATCACAAGCAATTTATTATTCTATTTTGATGTCGTTAAGCAAAGGGGAAGGTTTCTTTATCCAGCATTAGAGGAAGATCAAGTAGAAGCATTCATGGAACAATCTTCACAACGAGAATGAACCACACCAGTCACACAATCTCCACAATGAGAATGAACCACACCACACTTGTAGATGTCATCCAGGCCAGCCTTTATAATAGGTAGCACTTGCCGGCACTGTATTTCTAGTTTATGAGTGGTGAGATCAGTTGGATGTGTTTGAAGTTGGCTAATATATCAGTTGGAAGGTTTTGTTCGACTCTGTTCGTGTTCATGCAACCATGAGTCGACTAATCTACAGTATGTTATTTGAATCCTATCGTTGCACCTTCTACCTTTGACTGCACTTGATTCAGTTATTGTGGTATCATTAGCATTCGCCTGAACTTACCATTAGTTGGTTGCTTAGTGTTGAGTCAACGAGAACATTTTGCCATCTGCCAAATGAATATTAGTCTATTGGGCCACTCAATTAGTAAACCTTCTCTTCATTTGCCAATGGTCTGAACCATCAATCAACTGATCTTTACCCATCAGTTGACTTCACGCCACAATTCGCAAAGAGATCCAACTTGGTTATTAAGCCATCAGTTGTTTGGTCCTTAATTACTAGTCTACCAAACACCCCTAAACACTTGGGGCAATTGACTATCCAAACCACAAAATCCCAAAACAATTGGGGTGTGATTTTCCAACCAACTAGATCGTTATGACTTCAACAACATCTAAAGTCAAATCTACCTCTATTCTCGTCCTTTGTATACAGGTCACTGTATTTACATATCTCCTGGAGTCTTTCTAAGTTTACAGATCTTCTTCCATCAAGCTACATCTCTCGGATGCTCCGAGCTCTCCATGACTTCTCGTGTCATTCTTCATGTCTTCACTTGCATAGTTCAACTTCTTGACATTATGTTACTCTAATGCTACTTGTCCTATAGTCCCTTGGATGCCTGCGTTAGCCTTCTCCGATCTCGACGGACCTTGTCCTGAGGTCCCTAGATGTTCACACCATCCTTTTCTGAACTCCACAAACTTCCAACAATTAAATCAATAAACACCTTGGCCCTAGGGCATAGCCTAGCAAGTAATCATGTGGCAGATTTGCAACATGGAGCAAGGGCCTTAAATGGGGGCCTCTTAATATGTTAGTTAACTATGCAACAAACCTAAACCCTTCACCTAACTCATAAAAACACTTATCTGCAAAACTGTAGTAGGAGACAAAAGCTTCACTAGGATCACCAATGTGTTTATAGTAAAAACGCTAAGAAACATTTTTAGAGGATTTACATAAAGAGTTCATATATTCCTGAGCATGGTTCTTATATATCTGAGCATAGAATTTGACATGTTAAAAACATATCTGCAACTATCTAGATTGCTAAGTTTCACACTAAAACTAAATTACTACAAATGGTTTGAAATTGTGCCTTGGACCAAAGTAAAAGCTTTAGTAGTTTTATACCTCTTTATGTGCTTTTCCATCTTTTGGTACATTGATTCTTTAGCATATTCTTTTCTGAAGGTTTATTATATAAAAATCAATTTTCAACTCTAGTGTCGTAGTGACTTTCTTAGGATTCTCCATGATCCGGTCCAATATCAAGGGATGGGTAAAGAAACCACGACCGAGCACTTTTTGCCGACTAGATATTGGTTGGGTCAACTTTCTTTGGGCGGCTCTGCTTGGTAGGTCTGGAGGTTGGCGGCTCTACTTGGGATGACTTCTCAGGAGGTCGGTTGTTTGGGTGGAGAGAGGTTGAGAACCAAACGATGATCTTCATCTCTGGCAACTGAGAAAGGACATAGACAGAGAGTTAGGAGGGTAGCTGAGTCAAAGGCTCGGTGATCCTATCTGAAACTGGATGGATGGAGCTGGGTAGCACGGTGCTGAGGTGGATCGCAGGTTGATCGAGCGTAGACCGTCCAAGCACGTGGCGCCTCGTCCTCCCTGTTACTCCACGCACTCGCACAGACTTAAATAGACCATGAGAGACCGGGCCAGGGATGAGGTCCTCAGCTCTGGTACTCCGACCCTCAAGTCAGTGACGTGAACAGTAATTGCGTAGGTGTGCGGGTGTATGCGTATCTCCGTCGAAAACTGAAGACCCCTATTTATAGCGGGGGTTTACCCTTTGGCACGCATATCGATGTGCTACTTGCCAAAAATATACCGCCTATGACACCTAAATTTATTTAAGCCTGCCATATCTATACGGGTGTCAGGGATGGAAACTTCGCTGATACACTCCGTACACTACGCCCCTGACACTGACAGTTGCTGCCTCACTACGCGCCAAAAGGTAGCTAGAGGGTTGCTCCCTGGGAATATGTCGTCTGCTCGAGTGAAGCCCCGGGTCGTTCTGTCGC
>JBBPFP010000032.1:3948560-3972436 GCA_037974795.1 Kaempferia galanga
ATGTCCATAGTGCATTTCAAGGAAAGGAATTAAGAGCATACATGATTACATTTTTATTTTTCAATTGGTGGCTAATCAGATGTAGTCCATTGAGAATGTCCTTGATTCATGCATGAAGTTGACATGTTATTTCTTCGTCTTGCATTTTTATATTAAATAAAGTATTTAATAATATATCATGTTTTGTTACCTTAGCATCGTTTGTGCCTTTGTACAATTTGACTAGCTGGTCCTAGAGCCCTTCATGTTCTCAAAATGTCCGACCTAGCTGAGTTCTTCCTTGGTTTGTCTATATTATAGGGTGTTCAATGCCTTTGAGTTGGTTTAGGTCTCCTTCTTCATTTATCGGAGCACTCTCGGTCAATAAGTACTTTTGTTGCTTCATCTATTGCCATTGTGTATTCTTATCGGATGGAGAAACATTGGTACGAACTAGAAAATGAAAGTACAAACACGATCAGTTTACTTGGTTCGGAGTGTTCGACAACTCTACTCTAAGAACTATGCCCCTTTGACCTATCAATGAGAATCTACTAAATTCTCTACCGGTAAACTGTAGAATTAAAATGTACTGGGGGGCGGGGGGTGAATAACACTCATGACTTTTCACGTTTTTGTAAAAATTATCAAAAGTAAATGTAGCAGAAAATAAGAAAGATAAACATAGAACAACAGAGCCAAGTTTTACTTAGATTGGAGTCTGTGGTGACTCCTATTCTAAGGCCCACACAAGAGAGTGCTTTCGTTGGAAAATCCACTAATAATCCTAGAAGTTGCAGATGTAAGTTTAGAGTAAATACAAGTAACTGAAATGTAAACGATATCGACGACTTAGAAGTATTTCTTGAGCGTAATTATCGTCAGTGCAGCGTTCGGGCATCGTAAAATTGTTGATCGAGCAGCTCATAGGAGAGAATGGTATAGAAAATGATGTCCTAAAGTAGCTAGTCGAACCCCTTTTTATAGCCCTCTCCCAGGTGCCTAGACTGTGATGTAGGCTCGCCAACCAAAGCGCTCCAACTTAGCTTTACCCGCACTGAGTTTGCCCTGTCCAGGGTGCCGAGACCTGATCCAAGTGATGCCCACTTTCCGATCAATCATCTAGTTTTAATTTTCTGTTAGTACAATAAGCAAAATATAGTATTATTATCGAGTTTGACAGTCTCGGGGCTTTCCAGTTCTGACTTTCGAATTTCCTATGAAACGCTAGGTTGAATCGACGCCTACTATTCTATCTCGGGGAACGCATCCTCACCTACTCGTCTCAGGAGAATTTACCTAATGTCAAACCAATCCTCCAGGCCGTTTGGACTTTTGCTCAGCATCAGAGACTTTAGGATACTCCGCTGGACATCTCATCCCGACCCGTTCAGTCTTCCACCTAGTGTCCGTGACCCAGAACTTTCACCTACTATCCTCGACTCTAGGATTTTTGCCCGACATCCTCAACCTACCAAGACTTCCGCTCAGTCCCACGAACCAGGATTTCCTTGCCATTATGACTTTTGCATAACCGTAACTAGGGCTTTCCACTTGCCTAGTGTCCATTAGGACTTTTTTGCCTAGCCTCAACTAGGACTTTCTTGCACACTTAGTCAGACTTGTTAGAACAACAACAAACCTTAACTTTGAACCCTTTGACATTATCAAAACCTAGGTTCGATCATCTGGTGCACCCTGCACCAACAATCCTAATAAGTCATGAAGGATCGAATCTTATGTACAAGAAGTGAAATATTGACAGGTCATGGGGGGAAGGTTGTTAGGCATGAGAAAGGAAATCTAAATAAGTCAAGGAGGACATGATGTTGGGCAGTGATGAAGTTCTGATAAGTCAAATTTGATTAGATGTTAAGCAATTGTTAAGTCATAGTAGGTCAAGGTTAATCAGATGCTAGACAACGGAAAAATCCTGACAAGTCAAGGTTAACCCAATGCTAGGCAAAGAAAGTCCTAATGAGTTGACACCAAACTGAATACCGGGTAAAACGAGAATTTAACTTTGGTAAGGTTGACATATAGGTATCGGTCAATTGTTAGTCAATAGAAATTGACTGATAAACCCTGTATGGGAGTTTGTTGTAGATCAGTCAACTACTAAATTTGAACAATCGATGCTATTGCCGTAAATAAAATATTTAGAACTCAATTGATCAATCGATTGATGTCAATCAGTGGATTGTTGGTGTGGAATAGTTGATTATTGTCGCTATTGCAACAAGCAGAATGTCTTTATCGGTAGACTTTCATGGGCATCAATCAATTGTTGCTACTGTTGAAGTAAACAAAATGTTTACTGTTACACTCGACTGATTGGACCAATAGATTGATGAGTAACTTTGTTGTCAAAGTTGAGTTGGAAAGAGTCCTTCTGCACGTGCAAAGCAATCAACTATTGCAATATCAGTTGATTAATAGGCAGAAATCAGCCTCAAATTGAAGGCTATAAAAGGAGGGTTTTCATGGAAAATTTCAACACCAATTCTTGAAGACATCGAAGGGAAATTACTACTGCATTTCAGACCTTCAAAAAGCAATCCAAAGCAACCAAACAAGCAAAGCCAAGATCACTTGTGTAAATTGTTATTTACATTGTATTTCGTTTTTCATCTTTATCTTTATATTTTGTTTGTGTTGTGTTTAAGAGGTTTCTCTGCTTCGGAAAGTGTCTGAGAAGAAGAAAATTAGTGAAGTATCGCTAGGACTAGGCCGTGGAGTAGGAGCCGAGGATTCCGAGCTACGTAAATTGGTTTGTTATGCATGTGTTTTACATTGTGTTTTATTTCTATATTTTCCGCTATGTGTTAACACATTGTAGACAAGGCACGATGATCAAGAACCACGAAAGAATCGCAAATCACTATTTACGATCGATGGTGCTATTGTAGCAAATAGAATATTTAGAAATCGACGATTGATGTCAATCAGTGGATTGCTGGCGTGGAATAGTTGACTGTCACTATTGCAGTAAACAGAATATCTAAAACTTATCTACTGAACTCGACTGTTCATGGCAATCAATCAATTGTTGCTAATTTTGAAGTAAACAAAATGTTTACTGTTATGCTCGATTGATCAACAGTAACACCAATTCTCGAAGACATTGAAGGGAAATTACTACTACATTTCAAACCTTCGAAAAGCAATCCAAAGCAACCAAACAACAAGCAAAGCAAAGATCACTTGTGTAAATTGTTATTTACATTATATTTCATTTTTTCATCTTTAGCTTTATATTTTGTTTGTGTTGCATGTAAGAGGTTTCTCTGCCTTAGAAAAGTGTTCGAGAAGAAGAAAATTAGTGAAGTGTCACTAGGACTAGGCTGTGGAGTAGGAGCCATGGATTCCAACCCATGTAAATTGGTTTGTTGTGTATGTGTTTTACATTGTGTTTTATTTCTATATTTTCTGTTATATGTTAACACATTGTAAACAAACACGATGATCAAGATCCAAGAAAGAATCGCAAATCACTATTTACGCCCCCCTTAGCAGCATTATCCATCTTGTCCCAACAGATTCTTCTATCTTATTACCTCATTTTGCTAAGGTGTGTAAAAACATGAAGATTGATGAGAATACCTTACCCAATAAGAACACTTAAAGGAGTAAGGGAGAGAAGTCTTCCTTAGCATTATAACTACGTAAAACGTTGGTACAAATGTCAAACTTAGTACACATGTCAAACTTATTTTTAATTTCAATATAAAAATAAAAAATAAAAAAACGTCCAAAAATATTCTTTTATTAGAAAACAAATAAGTCATCCATAAATAAACATTGATAAAGGTCACAAATTATTTCAAACCAAAAGTATAACAGACACAACATAGGTCGCGGATATTTGAATGAATAAGAACATCCTGTGCAAAACCACATTTATAATCACTTCTAAAAAACAGGGACTTGGTATCTTTACCTAACTTGCAAGACTCACAATCAAGGGATTGAAGACTAGATGAACTAGGAAACATTTGTTTCAAATGGTAAAAAGCAAGATGACTAAGATGGTTGTTAATCTGGAGAAGGAAAATGTAGCTAAAAGGGCTGAAGATAATGAGTGAAGTCCTGAAGACAACTCTAGTAGATTCAAGAATCTCGACCACTAGAGTAATGAGGTGCTCACATGGACTTAAACTATGAAACATACTCGAATAGCAGTGGCTGAGGAAGCATAATTCTTTTTCGTTCAAGTTTTTTGCGGTACTGATTAAGAACCCAACAATGGTAGGACAAGTCACACAATTAGAGGCATTGAAGAAGTGTCAAAGAAATCCAAAATTCAAAATGGTGCACTGTTCATTAAATCGAGCATGGCTGAAAGGAAATAATGGGATGTCTAGATTTTGATTGACATGTTCACTGAATTGGCATGGACCAAGAAAAGAATGGGATGTGTAGATTTGGCTAATAGTTTCTTAGGGATGAATTTGCTAGGTGCTTGGGATGGCTAAATTTGTTATGTTTGAGAATGGTCTTAAATGCTATCCAACCCAAGGAATGATGCAAAGGACAGCCAATGCAATGGCTAATAGCAAAGGGCAATGCTGTGGATCAACATTGAGGGTAACAGCAAAGGGAGATAATTCCTCTTAGCGAAGGAAGGTGATTAGCACAAAAGTGATGCAAGGAATAGCTAACAAAATCAAGGAGACCTGATAAAGAAAGGAGAACTTGTCAAAGGAATCAAGGGACCCCTCCAATATTGGAAAAAACTTCACTAACAGAACAAAGGAGAAGGACAGGTCGATTAGTTTCAACATATAGAGGGCTACAAGTTTCGAAGTATGAAGGTGGATTTGATCCTACCGGCGCTAGAGTTTTGAAGATATCTTGTGCAAAGGACATCAACAACATCGCACAACACAATGAGAAAGCAACTACGGTAGCAGCTTCCAAGGGTATCAACTTTGATACCACGAGGGAGAATTATTCCAACATATACCCCTGGTAGCTCTCTCTTTACATATATATACGTTATTAACAAACAAGAATTTTTATTACAAGTACACACTCACAGCTTTTACATATTCTTACATTAGTCAATAACATATGCTGTTAAGCTTAATACTAGCTTTACTATATTTGTTATGTCAATATAGCATAATTTTTGAAGTTTGATATTGTTAATTAATATGTAGTTATAATTAGTGAATGAAATAGGCAATTTAATGTTAATGGTTAATAAATAAATATAGCTATTATCCATTATCTATTGAGCTCTTCACAAGCTATTCATTCATGTATTTTTTTTTTTTTTTTGTTAATGCACACCTATTGGGCATAATTATCCTCATACCCAAGATTTGCAACCTGGAACAAGTACTTAGCTCCCTCGTAGTGTGGATGTTGTATTGTCACTCAAAGATAACCTAGATGGTTCCAGTTTTTTCATTTCTTATTGATGGAATTTATCTCTTGCAAATGTGGATGTTGTAATCTTTCTAATAAGTGAACCTTCTTATTATGTTCCTTGAATTGATTTTTGGCTTAATTTAAAGTGGTGAAAATAATTTACACTTCTAAAAATGTCAGAATCTATTTAATATTGCTTTTGTGAAGCTTAATTGTTAAAACTTTGTTTGTATGGTGTGATTTATATGGTACAACAAGCTTGAATTCATATTCAATCATGTGTATAATTATTTTTACTTGCAAGTCATTGGTGTGCAAACAGGTTGCCTCCACAACATCTAGGGGAAAATATCCAATTTTTTTTTTAAAAAGTCATTAAATTTTGTTAATTATAGAAATTACTCTGCAGCTCAAGGGTGGCATTTATCCTTCATAGGAAAGTTCCTCTTGGAGCATTACATTCTAATAATAACCAGACTTACGACTTTGTCAAATGAGTTCACTCTAAATTTGAGGGCATAAACTAGATCAATAAAGTGGATATGAACTTTTATGGAAGGTATTAGCATCACTTGTCATATAAGTTACCCACTAGTACTCTTCTGCCATTCAAACTATCTTACCCTAAGGTTAAGTAATTCTAAAGCTGTTTTCACCAAAATAACAGAAAGCAAAACATCAACCAATGGAACTAAATAAGAACAAATCTCTTGCAATCAATCCATTTTAAATTACGGAAAACTGTGTTCAAAAATGGATCTTGTATGCTCTACACGCTTATCTTCTGTACATGCTATAATTATGATTGTTTTAATGTGCAATCTAAGAAAAGATGGATAAAATTGCTAATACTAAACAAGACTGAAAAAATTGTTATGTACCTACAAATTCAAACAACTCACCAGAATAAGGCATACTAATCGAAATAATAGTTCGGACTTTGCTATCCCATCCGAGAACGCTAACTGCAGTAGTGCTTGAAAAGAGGAGCGCCGGACCAACCCATAGAAGGGACCGGAAGTAGAATGATGTTAAGGCACTAACAAAACCTAAAGAATGTAGATAATAAATACCAAGTTCAAATATAATGGAGGCTTTGGATTAAAAGGATATTGATGGAAATCCTCTATCAAATTTGGTTGAGCTGCTAGATAGAATATCCAGATCAGCCGAACAGATTAGAACTCTATGACTAGTTAGTATTCCAGCAACTTGACCTCTAAGAGTTTCTTGCCAGTGAACCTGCACAAGCAAAATAGATGAGGTAAGAAAGAAGCTTGAAATATCAGTGTCAAAGAAAAAACAGTGGAATTATTTATAATTGTGTTTCATAGAAGAACTGAGAGCCAAATTTTATAACCAAGAAATAACAAGATTTAGTGAATCCTAACCAAGGTTTACAGTCATGAACCATGCCGGCCATGTCAGAGTTTCAATCTTTAACTAGAACGATAGTTTGACTAGAATGATAAAATTTTGATACTCTATCATATCATCTAGATACGGTTGCAGTCTTATTTACTTTTAAGTATACCAATCAAAAAACTCATTTCCATTAATATTTGAGAGTAATAGGTAATAAATTATCACAACAAACTTGATTATTTTGTTTATAGAGCTATCAACATCAATATCTTATATAATCTTCTCTTTCAATAAACAAATTATATATATTTTTTAGTTTACTTTTTACTTATTTTTCCTTTTTGGATTGAAAGCAGAAAACTATTTGTAGTTGTTTCCTTTGTAGGAAGTAGGAATGCATTAGCTAACGGAAGAAAAAGCTTCATGTCTATAAGATGTGCATTTTCAGAAAGTAGATCTATATCGAATTCATATTCATATAAATCAATGATCGACAACAACCAAGTTTTATCCCACTAGATGGAGTCAGTTATAGATCCTTCTATGCCATTGAGTCATTTATATTTAAATAAATGTTATCTTATTTTATTATTGCAAACCAAATCTTTTTTGGCCTTCCTATTCCTCATTTGATATGTACAATTGTCATAGTTTCACAATCGTCTAACTGGAGTATCTATTGGTCATTTATGTATATGTCTGTATCATCGTAATGTGTCTTCCGAAGTTTTCCCTCAATAAATGCAACCCGACTTTCTCTTTAATATTTTCGTTTCTTATCTTATCCATCCTTGTATGTCCATACATCCAACCTAATATCCTCATCTCTGCAACTATCTTCTGCTCAAATGCTCGAATCATAGTCCAACATTCAGTTCCATATAATATAACAGGTCTAATGGTCGTTTTGTAAAAATTTATTCTTAGAGGTACTTTACAATAAGAAACATGGTTTGCCAGAATGGACGTGGAATGCCCGAAACGAGCATTTCGATACGGGAATACCTCACGCCATTCCAAAGATCCAATGAATAACATGGATTGCTTTGGGACACCATTCTTGGACGTTATAATGGCAAAAGAACAGAACGGCGGGAACAGAACAAACATCTTGATTAAATGATTAAGATGACTTTGGATTCCAATGGTCTTACCATTTTGTTTGATCTGACTTTGCTTTTGATTCAATCTCTCAATGTTTTGTCTATATGGGAGAAAAAAACAGCATCACATCACATCTATTTTTTTCAATCCTTTGCTAATAATGCATGACTACATGAGTACCCATCCAGATCAATGAAGCATCTACCATAAATTTGAGCATATGTATCCTTTGGCTCACATTCATCAGCTCTTTGTTTGATTAATTGATTTCTTCTATCATTTCCATCATATTCGCAAACAAGTTAATTTATCATCCAGTTCTATTACTTGAGCATCTACCATAAATTTGAGCAAATACATCTTTTGGCTCGCATTCATCAGCTCCTTAGTTTGATTAATTGATTACTTTTATCATTTCCATCATATTCGCAAACAAGTTAATTTATCATCCAGTTCTATTAATTGAGCCTCTATCATAAATTTGAGCATATGCATTTTTTGGCTCAAGTTCTTCAACTACTTAGTTTGATTAATTGATTTCTTCTATCATTTCCATCATATTCACAAAAAGATAAATTTTCTAATTTCTTAGTTAATATACTAATTTATTAAGAATTATTTATTTTTATGTGATTCAATATAAGTTCTCATTATCATGATTTTTATCATTATCATTAAATCAAAATTATATATTATTATTTATTTATTTGTTTAGAATGACACCAAACCCTGATATTGGTTGGCAGTTTGGTCAAATGGTGTCGTAAAACAATACGATGTAAATTTTGTGAAAAAGTTATAACTAGCGGAATTTCAAGATTAAAACAGAAATGTTGAGACATGTCACAAAGCTCCTATCGAAATATCATCAATGTTACGAAACATCTTCAAGACTCAATGACAAAAGTTTAATGCAAAGAAAAAAATAAATAGCCTTAAATTTAATTACACAAAACATACGTGTATATCGAAGATATAGAAAATCGAGAATTACAAAATGTCATCAAAGAAAGTCCTAAAACAAGAGTCATCAAAGAGATGCATAATCGCTATGGTCAAGATAAACAATATATAAATAATATTTTAAATTCGTGTTTACATATCTTATCAATTTAATGTACTTAACTACTCTAAATTTAAAATTATAAGAATTTCTGTTCTTCGTCTGGCTTAGATTCCGATTTGAAAAAAAGGATGTCTCGAAGCTTTTAGTGTACGAGAGGGTTCTTAATTACCATAAAAAGGAATTGACTCTTTTATCCCACGAAACTAAGAGTATCAAAAACTGATTTGGCGTTGAAAAAGTAAAAGATGTTGGTAAGGCAATATCAAAATGGTTCATATGTAATGCTATTCCATTTAATGCAACAAATAGTGGTTCATACTATCAATTTGTGACAAAACACCCGTGCTAATGCTAGAACAAGAATAAAAGGTCACACAGGATGCCAAATTGATGATGTTTATTTACAAGTGGTGGATGGGATAAATGGATATTTGAGCACTTTAAAATCAAAATTGCCAAAGTATAGATGCACAATAATGTGTGATGGTTGGAGCATGAGTAACAAGCATCCAATCATAAATTTTTTATATATTGTGATCACAACAAGGTATTTCATAGTTCTGTTAATTGCACCAACAAAGCAAAGAATTTTATTTTATCTTTGTTAAATAAAATTATTAACGAAATCATAGAGGAAAATATTGTGCATGTAGTCACCGACAGTGAAGGTGTAAATAAGGCTGTTATGCCAAATTGATGATAGAAAGGCAACATTTGTTTTGGTCTCCTTATGCAACACATCGTATCGATCTCATGCTAGAAGATATTGGCAAGACGACCCAAGTAAAACAGTGTGTTGAGAAAGCAAAGCAAATAACGAGCTTCATATATAATAGTGATAAAGTTGTGAATTTGATGAAAACATTTACAAATGACCATGAATTACTGAGACCAGGAATAAACAGATTTGCGACAGAATTTATTTCAATTGAAAGTCTTGTTCGACATTCTTTAGATTTAAAAGAATGTGCACTTCTGGTGATTGGGAAGCATACAATAACACAAGCAAAAGAAGGAAAGTAGAAAAAATTACAAACATCATAATGGTTGGAAGATTTTGGATGAGGGTTCGTGATGTTTATGTTGCAATTGAACCATTAGTAAAAGTTTTGAAATTAGTTGACCAAGATAAAAAACCAATAATATCAATTATCTACGAAGCAATGGATTCAACGAAAATGACACTAAAAGATAATACCAAAGATTGGCAATCATATTAGGATATTATTGATAATCAATGGTACAATCAATTACAACATCTACATGCCACAGGTAACCATATAATTTATTTGTTTAAATTGTAGAGTACAATGTATGTCATCAAAATCATTTACAAATTCCTCATTTCTAATTTCTTAATATCTTAATGATATTTCAGCATATTTCCTAAACTCGTTACTTCGATAGTCTAGAACTTGTGTTTATAATAATGAAGTAAAGCGAGGATTAAAGGTTGTAATCAAGAGATTGGAGGCAGACTTAAATGCACAATGTTCAACAGTTAGTGAGGTTTTTTTTTTATGTTCCTATATTTTTTTTCCAAACACAAACAATAATTATTTATTTTTTCTTATATTTTTCAGATTAATTATTCAAAGACCAGATAGTTGAATTTGAGTCTCCACTAGTAAAAATGGTAGTTAAAAAAAATCTCCCAGATTTTTAATTTAAATTTTATAAATATTTATAATTACAAAAATATATACAATATTGAAAGTTATATGAAGTTGAATGTTGGGGCTATAACTCGAGAACAAAGCAAAAATCAGAGTTGCAAAGATAAGGATGTTAAGGTGGATGTGTGGTCATACGAAGATGAATAGAATAAGAAATGAGAGCATTAGAGAGAGTCGGAGTTACATCTATTGAGGGAAAACTCCGAAAGACATACAATGTATTTAAGTATAAATGATAATATAATAGGAGATAGAGCTTAAAAGCGTAAAATGATCTATATAGCCGACCCCACCTAGTGGGATAAGGCTTAGTTGTTGTTGTATTGATTTGTTTGTATCAGCTGAATATGGTGGAGCGATTATGGTGAAGATACCCCACACCTTCAAAAAATGAAATACATGTTCTAAGTCAAACCTACTCATCTTCAAGCTGTGAAAGAAATTAGAGTACATGGTCTCTTATACACACAAAGCTTCGTAATCACTTGGCTATCAAAAAGTTGCACAAATTAGTTTATGTTCACTACAATATGCAACTTAAGGTACAAAACATGATGTGCAAAAATGATGATTTTTCCAACCCGATAGATCTCAATCACATTTTTCATGATGACATCTTAAATGAATGGACAAGAGATAATGAACCACAAGTTTTAGAAGATGATGATTTGGCATAGTCAGATCAAACACTTCACGCATCGAGTGCTAAAGAACACAACACAACTACACGCGTTCAAAGACATTTAAGAAAGAATAATAATGTAGAAAAGTTAACTCAATTGAAAGGAAAAGAAGTTTTATCAAGAGGTGATAGTGAAGAAAGTGATGGAAGTGACAACGGTGATGAATCAAATGGTGGAAATAATCAACAAAGTCATGGTGAACATCATGGTCATCAAAGTCATCAAGATTATCAGCATGACATGCACAAGGTCATGAAAAATTATTATGCAACACAAGCTACTAATCATGGGAATCGACCAGGGATGGAGAGAAAACATCACTTTTTAGTAAGTTTATTAAAATCTTTTGATGTCGATAATAATGAACATGCAATTGGACCTTCACGACAATATATGAATGTTGAAGAACATATGAAATATCTGCTTTTGAGAGGGAACCGACGGATTCCAATAAGAGATGATTATAGATCAAGAAATTATAATTGAGTCTCAAGATATTAGACACGATCCAATTGGATATCAATCAACCCACAAGATTCATTTGATAGATCATCTAATTATTCACCATCTTATATGAGTGGAATTAGACATCATGTATTTGAGGGTTTTTGATAATTGCATAGAATGTAATTCCTAATTATTCGACATCTCTTGGGAGCAATATTGGACATCATGGTCGTGATCGTGAATCGTCAAATGTTACTGGTAGTTCTATTGGGTATCAAGGTTTTGGATATTACAATTATCGTGATGAAACATTGTTGCAAAGTTAATCATCAACATCTTTCATCAACTCAATCAATAAATATCCATATGAACAATTTAAAGCTAATTTATATCAATGCCCATATATTGAAGACCAATTTAATCAACATAATACTCAAGGAGAATATAACGAAGATTTGGTTCCTCCCTGTCAATATTTGTGGTATTAATAAGGTATAATTATCATTGTATTTTTCTTATTATGTTATATTATTGTATGATAATATATTATTTTTTATGTCTTCATATATGTTATTATCTTATTAGTAATGTAATTTATACATTTATTTAATTTTTCACTAATTCTCCATTTTTTGTTTTTTTATAAATTCGCGTCGTGACCATTCCGTGAAATGATATTGGAACCGGAACGGTAGTATCCGCAGCAGCCACGACGACCAATCTGACCAACCATGATCAAAAAATGACGCTCTCTTTCATTTCATCCATCCTTGGTTGTATTCTATGTAAGACATCTCTCAATCCCTCCATCCTTATTCAAAATTGATCATAAATACTTAAAGATGTTTAGACAACTCGTCATCTCTTATCTTAACAATTATCTCATTACATCTAATATTACTAAATTTAAATTTTATATATTCTGTTTTACTCTACTAATCCTAAATTTGAGTTTAGCATTTACTCTGTCTCATCTACTAAACTAATATCCTTCATGTGTATCAATATGTCCAGTGAATTCGTCGATGATAAGTGAAAAAATAGAGACTTAAGCTGATTCTTGATATAACCTTATTCTTATGGGAAACACTTTGGTTAATATGTCTGAAATTTTTTACTCTTATCATTACATCCTCATACACATCCTTAATTAGTTCAATATACACTATGCTAATACTTTTTTTTTCCTAGAATTCTCCATATAATTTCTCATGGGATTATCATAAATTTTTTCTAGATCAATGAATATCATGTGTAAGTTTGATATTTTTCAATTAGTTGTCTAAGAAGATGTATAACTTCTATTCTAAGCATAAATCCAAATTGATTTTCGGTCACCAAGGTCTCTTCCTTAATCTTTTTCCTATTACTCTTTTAAAAAGTTTCATAGTATAACTCATTAGTTTAATACTTTATAACTTACACAATTTTGTACATATCCATTAAAAAGAATCAAATTTTTTTTTTCAAAATTCAACTTTTCTACCAAACATTGCTGTCTATTCGTCTAATTCTTGTTGTCATTTGACAAGATACAAGTATCAATATCTATTTATTTATTTTGCATCATCTTTATATCAAAATAAAGCTAAATTAGTAGAATTATATCATCTTTGCTAAGCAATAATGCGATCTTAAAAATAAATTAACCATATAAAAGCATTATTTCCTTAAAAAGACAATATTTAAATTTTGGTCCAAACTTCAACATAATAGCTTTGAAATGTAAGGATATATCCCATAGAACAATTTATACAATTTTTCATTAGTTATTTGTAAAACACAATCTTTGTGTTGGAAACATCATTTGATTCATTTGCATTTAGTATCCTATGATTGGGAACATTAACAAAGATAGAGGAAAAGCACCTGAAGAACAAAAGATAGCACCTGATCTCTTATCGAGCATTAACAGTGGAATATTAACAGAATAAAAGTTGTCAGTCACTTTTATCAGCATAGAAAAAAAAAGGAAACAATAGACATCACCTGAAGAACAGTTTCATTTGATTTCAGCTTAATGAACTTCTTTCCATCGGTTTTTGTTGAAATATTCTGTCCATCATCATTTGATAGGCGATATCCCTGAAGCAGTTTGGCTAGTCCAATGTGCTTACCAGATATAACATACAACAGAGTTGTCTCTGAAAGAAAGGAAATTGACATTATCAAACACTAGTTGTTATTTTGTGCTAAAGAAAAATTCTTGAGTAGGCAATATTTTTCTGTATTTGAAAGGATAGGTTAGATATCCACCTAATGGAGATGAGAATATGCGATCAACCTCTGTTTCAAAAGAAAATTGAAGAGGTCCTTGGTTTGAGGCAACATTAGACTCTGTAAATGAGTTTTCATCCAGTTCTCCATTTTTCTCATTGGCTCCTTTTTTTTCATTGGCTTCTTGAGAAGTTGCTCCTTGCAAAATATAAAGAGAAACACTAGTTCTATCTTCATCTAGAATAGCATAGTGGTTTTCACCAGGGCCCAAAAAAGCTGCATCTTGACCTGCAAAATCAGAGGAAAAATTAGCAATAAGAACAACCAAGTAATTCATATGCACTCAGGAAAGAGCTACCTTTTACAGAAGTTCCTTTAGTATTAATTGACTGAATATCTGTCTGTTCCCAGTAAAGAACAACTTCATGAACAACACCATTAGCACCACTCAATTCAAAGACAACAAGAAATAGATGCTGCTTCGCACTGTAAATCATTGTCTTGGGAGAACACTCGACATTTCCAGGAATCTGAATAAATTTGATAAATAAAAGTCAAATGTACAATATATTCTAGTGTGCTGGTTCTCAATTACAGAAGAAAAGATGAAAACAAGCCACTCAGTTGTACCATGGAGTATAGTTTCTTGTATAGGTTATCACCTCCAGAAGCAATATTATAAGCCATGAGGTTGAATCCATCAAGATAAAATGCTTTAGCAGGATATTGAACGACACGATTCTCTTTATTGAAGAAATTTAATTCCAAATGGAAAGGCTGTACAATGAAGCATTTACTAAAAGAACACAATATGGTTCAGCATCAACGAAGTAAAAGGAAATAGTGACAAATAGACACCTGACAAACAGGAACATCTCTCAGTTGATTTTTGGCATCTGAGATAGTAATAACAGGCAACCGAGATATAGGGCCACTTTTAGCATGTCCTTCCATAAAATGCTGCCAGATGTTTTAAAAATATAATTTAGAGAGAATTGAATATAAATAGATGTAGAAGAAATGAACCCACAGACAAAAGGCAGGTTAAAAGACAAAGATTGCAGGGACTCACATCTGTTCTAACAAGGACACATGATAAACCACAACACGACAATCATGCTAACATCTAAGGTAGTTTGCATTACCATGAAGACATAGTATGGTATTTATGTTTTCAGAGATAGATGACAATAGAAAAATGATATGGAATCGATATTGATATATGATTAACGCTCAGACTTTAATTCATAATGCCATAAGAAAACCAAAACCATAATATATAATATTGGCTATTTATATTGTACAAATACATAGGTTCCAAATAGTTCTTACACTATGAAGAAATGCCTTCCTTGCAATATCTGAAATTGTTAGCTGACCTTGTCTGGAACATAAGGAGAAAGAAAAAAAAATAGTACACGTTACTAAAGTTCATAACATGGATTACTAAAGAAAAATAAACACAAGAACCCCAATTTTTCATGACAATGATCAATCTTCAAATTAAATGATTCACAATAATAAGTATTAAGAGAAGATAACAAACATATCCATTTTATGTTCAGCAGCCAAACAAGTACATATCTTGATACTTAAAAGACGATTATTATTTGATAAAACAAAACTGAATCATACCCTTAACTACTCCGTTATAGAGAGCAATCATGCTGGATGAATTGGATTTAAGTTGGTATGTTTCCATATCATATTTGTCTTTACCGAAGGCAATTTTTAAGTACTCTTTAATAGTGAAGTAAACTAGCAATTTTGTTCCTAAATCATCCGTACTAGAAATTAAAGATTTGCAATTTTTTCTACTTTTTCATAAACACCTATAACCTACTTCGAACAAAAATTAAGAAATTATATATAAAATAATAAACTCAGAATCAACTGAAACTGGACATAGACCAAATAGTGGACTGATGATTCATAAAGGCTACAAAGCTTAGTTTTACTTGGCTTTGATTACATTGACTGGAATCCTATAGTCATTGTTATGATTTATTATATGCATTGGAAAACTTGCTTAAACCTCATTTGATTCTCAACCCTTTCATTGAGTAATCATCCACTGAGAACAACCCAAGAAATACTTGAAGATTTAAAGGGCCACTTTTGTGATAGCGCTATGGGATAGCAAGAGAAAAAAATTCTACATTGACTAAGCATTCCTATCTTCATTTAGTTTTGTATTTTAATTTTCATGTATCATAACTAGTTAGACAATAGTAGGTGATTTTATTTGATAATTGATATATGAAGTGCCAGAAAATCAGGATGAAGCAAACCCCTTGAAGTGATGCTCTTGAAGCTGAGCTTGAAGCTGGTGATCTGCTAGCATACCCGAGGAACCTAAAGCAGAGAGCTTTTCCTTCAGGACAGCAGCTGTAATATGAGATGTCAAATGATTAGCATCTGAAAGGAATGCAGCAGAGGAATACAATTAAATCAAACTTGTCACAATGCAATATAACCTACAAACAATCCCTTTCATAACTCAAGAAAAAACAAATGATCTTTCAGCGATCATGGTTCTGAATGTCGACCTGTTGAAGTTGATTACCAGTCCGACCAAGCCCTATTTCTCATTATCAACTAGGCTCATATGAGTGTAAGCCACTATACCTTTTGTCCAATAACAAGTACCATTCCCATTATTAAACTACAATTTTTTTTCTTTCCTTTTCCAATAACTTAGATTTTGACCGCCACTTAGAGACAATCCACTAACAAAATGTACCTCAGTTTCATGTTCTTCCATATCCAAACCTCTGAAAAAACACACAAAAAAAGGAAACCTATCCTTCCAACACAAATTTCTCAATCCTTTCTTATTAAATTTAAGGTTTGATGAATACATACTCATTCAAGATTTCATTCAAATGCAAATCAAGTGGATCCACCACGGATTAAAATCTTGTTCCATGCCGGTCGGCATAGGTGGAACTTCTTATTCTAGAAGTTGACTAGCACATGGAAAACCCCAACACAGCTTGAATGCAGTTGAAGTCATTCTTTGATGTCTATGAAACTTCTGCAAGGTTGGCAAAACTTACATGAAAGTGATGAATGTTTTGGAAGTCATAAGCTTGCAGCTGTTTTGGATCAACAAGTTCACGAGATGGTTCAACATTGAAACATCACACTAATGCAACCAGAGTCTTCCTTGCAAATCAGGAAACCTTCTGCAAAGGTTGGAAGGTGTTTCGAGAGGTTGCGAGGTGATTCAAATCCACAAGGTCTCCAGGTGTTTTAAGATTGGAACGTCACAAAAAAATAGTTCGGGTCTTCCTTGGAGGTCAGTAAAGTTCCCATGAGGTTGGTGAAGCTTCCTCGGAGATCACAAGGTTGTATTTGTCATCTATAAATCGAAGCTTCAACAATTGACACCTCCGGTGAAACTTCTCTTTCCTCTTCCTCCTTATAAGGTTTGTCAAACCTATCAATGCCTACAGCCAGCATGTTGGCACCCAACATGTCTAGTACATCTTCCAACTGCTAGGAATTGAAACCCCGATTCAAAATGATATTTCAAACCCTGATCCATACTAGCATATATATAGATCAAGCTCATGACATGATCTAATAATTAATATGGTAGTTTAACATGTTATAATAGATCAAATTGGTCAAATCTAGCAACAAAGATCTGCAAAACACTTGGATAAACTAGTTCATTTCTCATTAGATAGAACTCATAAGAACAATGAACCAGAACCAGCTAAGTTTAAATCTCTCTTTAATAATTTGGCATTGTATTTTTTACAAATCATTAGAAGCAGTTGAAGCAATAAATGTGGCTCAACTGATTATCTTTAGAATTTATAGTTTCTAGTTAATAAGATAAACTATACATTTATTTTGCAATTAACACCTTTATGGCATTAAGATATTTGGCTTAAGCTAATATCTTCTTTTGGCAAATTCACTATGCTTTGTGGAACTGCATTAGTAGAGTGGCACAAGAGTGTTGAATGTGCTACAATCAGCTCTTGTGAATCTTGTTGACCCAATGATATTATCCACATCCCATGAACTAAATGAGTTACAAGCCAATTTTCCAAACCTGCAGATGACCCAACTTGATCGAATTAGCTTGATATGTTCGACTTAAGCTAATATCTTCTTTTGGCAGATTCACTATACTATATTTTATGGGACTGTACCAACAGTAGGATTAACACAGGAGTGTTGAATGTGCTACAATCAGCTCTTGTGAATCTTGCTAACCGTATGGTATTATCTACAACCCATGAACTAAATGAGTTGCAAAACAAGTAAGCATTTTCCAAGGAAAAGTTATGGTTGTTTCTATATTAGGTGGTCAAGTGTGCATATTCAAAGGGAGAATTAATTGAGCTTATCTTATTGATCAAGGAAAGCATTAAAGAGCTTAGTAAATCAATAAATTTCGTACTGGCCTATGCATTTATTTTGGTGTTTAGTAGTGAGAAAACAAATACAAAACATATTAATGTGTGTATTTGTCATGGTTTCACATCGCCTGACTAAGACATTTAGGCGATCAATAAATGCTTCAATAGGCGATGTGAGATATGATAAACAAACATATTAATCGAGAAAAAGCGACTAAAGAAGACTTGGTTAGATAAAAAAGAAGGATAAAATTCATTTAAATATAGATGAGGATATGGTAAGGGAACGGGCCAATAGTGTAGAAGGATCCATATAGCGAACTCATTTAGTGAGATAAAGACTTTATTGTTATTGTTTTGTAGCAAAAAAACAACTTAGAATTTAGAAAAGAATCTCTTGTAGTCTCTATATCTCTTGGATTTATGCTTGTCTGTTTAAATCTATTTCGGATCTATATCCAAATTTATACATCATAAGGGTGGTGAATCTTGTATCCCCTTAGTGATGTTAAACTTAATGGTGACCATTTATCATATTTGTTATTTAAAAGAAATTATGTCAATCTACTACAAAACTTTCGATTTCCATTTTCTCATTATTCAGAGTATCAGTTTGGTATTGGAGCTGAAGGATAGAGACCATAGCAAGTGAAAAGGAAACAATGTAATCAGAGAAGTTAGTAGTCATGAAGAAAATGTTGAGTCCTTGAGGTTGCAGCTATAATGATTGCTATGTAATTTGCAAGAAAAGGATGAACTCATTGAAGCACTTCATAGAAGAAATAACCTACAAGCCAATGGTGCCCAAAAATTTGATTGTTCTGATGCTGATACAATTGGGAAGATACCGAAACCTGGATATTGCGACGTTTGAAGGTAAGATGAATGTTGATGACTTTATCGATTGACTGAATACAATGGAAAAAATGTTTGATTTTCATGAACCACCAAACCAGAAGAAAGTGAAGCTTGTAGCACTTAAGCTCATAAAGAATGTATCTTTTTGGTGGGAAAACTTGAAGAAGCAAAGAGATCATAAGGGAAGGAGTAAGGTTGTGACATGGAAGAAAATGAAAAAGCAGTTGAAGAGAAAATTCTTTAACAACTATAGGCAAGAGACCTTTCTCATCAACATCCATGATTTGAAGTAAAAAGATCTCAGTGTGGAGTAGTATAGAGCGAAGTTCACTAATCTCATGTTAAAAGGAGAGCTAGTGGAACTAGAGGAGCTAGAGGAGGAACAAACTATTGCAAGATACCTTAGTGGTCAGAAATATGAGATTGCCAAAGTGGCATAATGGACATAGAATGATGTGAGCAAGATGACTTTAAAGGTTGAGAAGCAACAAAAGTTTGAAAAGGGTTCACGCCTTCACGGTATCGATCGAAAGATGAATCATATGAGAGGAGAAAATGCCAAGCCTACTCTCCAAAGTAAAGTGGTGTCAAAGGAGCAAGACAAGGGTGAAGGATCTGATAGCAGTGAATAACACCTAATCTTTTAACACCAAGTGGCCAAAAATACTTCAAATGTTATGGTTTCGGGCATATTACTTCAGATTGTCCAAATAGGAGGATTGTTACACTAGTAGAAAATTATGCTGATGGCGAAGAAGATGAATCCAAATATGAATATGATGATGTTGGAAGAAAAAGAGGTGACTTATGTTGATCATGGTATGTTGATTGTGGTACAACACGACTTACACGTAACCTATGTAGTTGAGGATGAGAGTTGTGTGAGAGAGAATATATTTCACATCAAATGCACTTTCATGGCAAGGTGTGCTTGGTTATCATTGATAGTGGCAGCTTCAAGAACATGTTATCCTTGGAGCAGTGCAAAAGCTTTAGTTGACCACTAACCCTCTTCTAAATCTCTACAAATTGTGTTGACTGCAAAATAGGAATGATATCAAGGTAACCAAAAAATGTTTGGCTCCTTTTTCTATTGGCAAGAATTAAAAAGATGAAGTTTGATGTGATGTTACTCATATGGATGTGTCATTTATTGTTGTTGGGAAGCCTGTGACATCATGATAGAGGGTGTTGTATCATGGCTACAAACACACGTAATCTTTTAGGTGAATGAAAAGAAGATTGTTTTAACTTTATTACAACTTCTAAAACCAATCCACTAAAGAAGGAAGTTTGTGTTCTTATACCCTATGGTGAATGCAAGGGTAAATTAGAAGGGAGTCATGATTTTTTGGCTCTCGTAGTTGTAGAGAAGAATGAACAACACAAGGAGGAATGATATCAAGGTAACTAAAAGATGTTTGGTTCCTTTACTATTGGCAAGAATTAAAAAGATGAAGTTTAATGTGATGTTGCTCGTATGGATGTGTCATATATTGTTGGGAAGCCCCTGACATTATGATAGGAGGGTGTTGTATGATGGCTACAAACACACGTACTCCTTTAAGGTGACTGAAAAGAAGATTGTTTTAACTCTATTACAACTTCTAAAACCAATCCACCAAAGAAGAAGTTTGTGTTCTTATATCCTATGGTGAATGCAAGGGTGAATTAGAAAGGGGTCATGATGTTTTGGCTCTCGTAGTTGTAGAGAAGAATGAACAACACAAGGAGCCATCAGCTAATATGAAACCAATTCTTAAGGAGTTTCACAATGTTATATGGGAGGAGCATCCACCCTCGAGAGACATCCAACATCATATTGATCTTTTCCTGAGAACTATTCTATCTAACAAGGCAGCCTACAAAATGAGTCCGAAAGAGCATGAAGAACTCCGATGGCAAGTGGATGAATTCATGGAAAAGGGGTTGATTCGGGAAAGCATTAGTCTATATGTGTTTCCAGCCTTACTGGTCTCAAAGGACAATTCTTCGAGAATGTGTGTGGACACTCATGTCGTCAACAAGATCACAATTGATTATCACTTTCTAATTTCAAGGTTAGATTATTTACTTATCAATTGTGCAATGCTTCTATTTTCTCAAAAAATGATTTGAGCGGTAGTTATCACTAAATCAAAATAAGGCCTATAGATGAGTAGAAGTCGTCATTCAAAACTAGAGATGGCCTATATGAATAGTTGGTTATGTCATTTGGATTATCTAATGCTACTAGACCTTTCATGAGATTTATGAATCACATAATTCATGCATTGGATTTTTTGTTGTGGTTTATTTTGATAACATGATGGTATACAACAAAAGTGAAGAGGAGCATATACCCTCTTAATGAGGTCTTTCTTTATTTGAGGCAGCAGAAGCTTTATGCCGTGATTTGAAATCTCATACCGGTGAAATGATCGAAACGTATCGTCCCGATAAATCACTGAAACTTTATACCACTCGACAACAAGGTTTAAAATCTTGAGCAATGTTGTAGTTTTGGTTTTCACCGGATACTATTCTCGTATTGTGTCCGCGTTCGAATGCATGGTGTCGGTGACAAATTAGAATTTAAAGAAGGAGATGAAGAAAAGAAATGAGACATTATTTGTACTGAGTGGTATCAAGTTTTAGTAATTTAGAAGAATGATATGTTTTCGACCATTTCGTCCAGCATGGTACAAGATTTAAAACCATGCTCGACATAGACAATGTCTTCTTCCTATGGATCATCTCCTTCATTCTTAACTCTAATCTATTACCGACACCATCATGAAACATTGAAGTTTATTAATCACCAACATAAACAAGAGACATACAACTTGGGTTCCTACAATCTTATAACTTTACTACCTAGTACAAATTTGAGGCTCAAAACGTGGTTGCTAATGCATTGTGTAGAAAGCATGCCTTATTATAATGCCATGGAGGTAAAAATGGTTGGATTCAAGGCCTTCAAGGATATTTACGAGAACAATGTGGATTTTGGCTGAATATCGTAAAATTGCAAATCATCATTTTTATGTTTTCTTTTTCAAGCTAATGTCTTGTGTGTTCCAGCTTATTCTTTGAGACAAATGATTCAGGTTGAAGCTCATGGTGGTGTGCTAGGAGAACATATTGGTAGGGACTAGACCTTCTCTCTTGGCCAATCTAATTTCCATTTGCAAAAGATGTTCAGGGATGTGGAAGATATTTGTGAAGCAATGTCAAGTGAATCATTTGGCCAAAACAAATCAAAAATTTGATTTGTACACTCCACTAATGGTTCCTAGTGCTCCATGGGAGGAAGTGAATCTTCACTTCCATAGGGGACTTCCACGAACTCAAAGGAACAAGGATTCTATCATGGTTGTTGTTGATAGATTCTCAAAGATGTTTCACTTTGTCCCTTACAACAAAACAAATGATGTATCTCATATTGTTAATTTGTACTTTAAGGAGATTGTGAGATTACATGACATTTCAAGAACTATGGTGTATGATGAAGGAAGCTGGGTACCTCACTAATTTCACTAGTTCTCATCATCCTCAAACTGATGGACAAACTGAGATAAAATAGAAGCTTGGGAACCTACTTAAAAGCTATGTTGGTTAAAACATCAAGTAGTGGGATCTCTTTTTTTTTCACAAATTGAGTTTGCCCACAATTGTTCCATGCATCATAACATTCTAAAAGTTCTTTTGAGGTTAACTTAGGAGTTCATTGAGGTTGACTGAATTCCACATTCTATAACCAAGCAATTCAGTAGACATGCTAATACTAAACAAATAAAGAACTTGCATGAGAGTGTTAATTGAGAAGCAATACAAGAGGTACATGCAAACAGCCAAGAAGAACAGAAAGTATCTGGAGTTTAATATAGGTGATTTGGTCTGGATTCATCTAAGGGAGGAGAGGTTTCCACAAGGCAAATTTGGTAAACTGAGACAAAAAGTTGGTCCATTTAAGGTACTTGAGAGAATTGACAAGAATACTTATGAGATCAAGCTAGCTGAAGATTATAGAATTTTCCTAATGTTCAATGTGGTTGATTTAAGTCCTTATCATGGAACAGATGAGGACTTGAGGACAAGTCATTCTCAACCCGGGGAGATTGACACGGGAGTGTCTTGTATGAGCTCTTGTGAATCTTGTTGACCTTGGGTATTATGTACCGCCCATAAACAAAATGAGTTGCAACCAAGGTTTAAAATCTCGACCCGTGCCGAGGTTTCAGTCTTAAACCGGAACGGTACAGTTTTGGTATTGTATCGTGCCGTGCCGATAGAGTTTCAATATATATATAGTTTGGTTGTTGTTGTATTAATTTTGTGTAACTTGAAAGTATACCTTTCTTAAAACTTCTGAAATAAAGAATAGGTAATCTAAAGTATTTCCTAGATTTAAATATTAGACATTCATATCAACAAAAATGTGTTTCAATCAAGAACCAAGAATCTAAAAAAGTAGAGAACTGACTATGTTAATATTCATGGTTTAAAATGTAACTTATAAGATAAAAAAATATTATTTATAATAATTATATATAAATTATTTATTTATTTATATAATATATAATTAAAGTACAAATATTCTAAAATATATATAGCTTATATTAAATTCTAAAATCAAATTTATTTTAAATATATATATATTTAAAAAATTACCACTATTTTTTCAGAATTATTTATAAATTTTAAAATTATTTTAAATATTTTTATAAAATTTTAATCTATTTTT
>JBBPFP010000032.1:4014747-4039584 GCA_037974795.1 Kaempferia galanga
TAAACACTTAAGCTTACTGGGAAAACTGACAAATCGGGCCTCGTCCTCAAGTACTTTGCCACATGGCACCATGCTAGCTTCCGCTGTTTCGTCACATGGCACCTGGCTGGCCTCTACGTCATCCTCTCCGTGGGCTCCAAAAACCTTACCAGATCATCCGTCTAGAAACTGACATCAGTATACCCTCGTATATCCATATCACCACCTCCATATACCAAGAATAAATTCTAAGTTCTTTTTAAGTACTTAAGGATTGCTTTTACAACTACCTAATGATCATACTTGGATCTGATTGACATCATCTCATGACACTCAGAGCAATTAATATATCAATCCAGTACATAATATAGCATACATGATCGATCTTATAGATGATGCATACGGGATTTGACTCATGCTCATCCTCTCATCTTGCGTACTCTGACACATAGACTTCAAAAGGTGAATCCCATGTCTCATGGGAAGGAAATCTTTCTTGGATTATTCTATGCTTAGCCATTTTAGCACTTTATATATGTATGTAGACTGTGAAAGACCAAGCAACCTTCTTAATCTATCTCTATAGATTCGAATCCCCAAGGATATAGGTTGCTTCTCCCATGTCTTTCATGGAGAATATTTTAGAAAATCAAAATTTAACTAATTGTAGAACAAACACATCTTCCTATAAGTAATATGTCATTAACATATAATACTAGGAACACAATCACACTCCCACTAACCTTCATGTACACGCAGGGTTCATTTGGATTTTGTGAGAAATCAAACTCTTTGGTTGCTCATCAAAATGGATATTCTAACTCTTGAATGCTTGCTTTTATTCATAAATGGACTGTTGAAATTTGCATACTTTATTTTTGTCAACAAATGTGAAACCCTCAGGTTGTATCAATTTACATTCTCGAATAGATTTCCATTAAGGAAAACTATTTTCACACCCATTTATCATATCTCATAATCATGATGCTGCTATGATCAGAAGTATTTGAATGGATTTAAGTATAGCTACTGGTGAGAATGTTTCGTTATAATCAAAACCATGTTTTTGACGATAGTCTTTCCAATCTCACATTGTAGATAATCAAATTATCATCAATGCCAATTTTCTATTGAAAATTTATTTGCACCAATAGGTATTATGCTTTCGGGTGGATCCATCAAGTTTCAAACTTGGTTTACATGCATGGAATTTATTTTCAATTTCATGAATTCTAACTGTGTCTTTTTCTAAACTTTTCATAACTTCTTTATAGGTAGTAGGCTCCTCATCTTTGATGAGTAACACATTTTTCAATTCATTTATGAGAAATACATATCTCTTGAGAATTTGACGTATTCTACTGGATCAACGAAGAGGTGGTGTAACAATAAGTTCAACCATTATCTCATCCTTATGAGTAATTGGTTATGATTCCAGATTAGGTGTCTCTTTTGTGTCTACCGAAGTCTCTTGAACTTGTTTGAGTTCAACTGCTGTTTTCCTAAGAGAAACTCTTTTTTCGGGAATGTATCTTGTCTCACTATAACAAATTTGACTTTCCTCAGCGCGCAATTATTTTATGTACAACACGCATCTATACGCTACACAACTACAAGCTATTAAAAGTCATAAGACATCAATAATGCGCAACATGCACTGCAGTCAGAGCATTCATGCATGCACCAGACGCTGTAGTTAAGAGCATTTGCAACGCGTAGTGCTCACTGCGTTTAAGAGCATTTGTAGTAAACGGTGTGCGCTGCATTTAAGAGCATTTGAAGCGAACGGTGCACATTGCGATTAAGAGAATTTGTAGTGCGCACCATGTGTTGCGATTAAGATGTGATGCTAACCACATAATTATCAACATCACACAAACATAAAATCAAAACTAAAACAATTTCTACACCATGTAATTTTAATACAATGGCATCACACACAATTATAGTACCACATATAAATACCATACCAAAAAATAATATGATTTTTCAATTTTTACAATTTTAAGAGCTTCAAAGCTTGACTCAAATAATTTCTACAATTTTTAATCATACTGCACTGCCAACTTCCAACAATTCACAATGACAATAAAATATATATATTTAAAATTGTATCTGCTCCATATTCCTTTCTCCGCCGAAGGATATCAGCCCGCATAAGAGTTGCTTTCTCATGATCAAATTTTCTAGCTTTAAGAAACCTGCAACACGTAAAAGCTCGCCCATAATCATTTTGGAAGTGTTGGAGACGGTAGCTACCAAGAGAAAAATGCAAGTTATAGATACAAATGAATATGTTCATAAACTAAAACACAAATTGCATTAAACTAAAAAAAGATTCCAGTAGGTTTGATATATTTTTACAAGTCATTTAGTGGAAATACTCATAGGCCATTTACTTCATTGCGATAAAATCAACAGTTAAACATACATTCATTCCTTGCATATAATTCTTTTTCTATAATGTTAATCTCAAGTATAGGCACATCAAGAGGTATTCATATGTGGTTCTTTCTCATTAGCAAAAGTTTTGGCAAATATTAATCGATCTAACATACCCATAAAAGGGTTAATAAGACTGTTAATGTATATGAATTCTCAGACATGTGAATTAGCATGTTCAAACATGTAAGCTTGTAGCAGAACTTAACTACAGAGCATATACACGTAGAAGAGTTAGTAATAATATGATGCAAGACCAACACAACAAGCCTCCAAGGATCTATAAGAAATTAATCAATTGACTAATGGTGGAAGTCGATCAACTTAGGTAGCTATTGGCAGACTAACGGTCAATCTAGTAATCTAATCAGTAACAGAACAACAAAACAATAAGTGAAGGATGATGAGAATGAATACTATAAAAGAAGGACTAATTAAGAAGAACATTTGAAGGTTGATGAAATATCGGTTATCTAAAACTTTTAAGTCTTTTTGTTGTATACATTAACTTCATTTTCTTGCTTTCGCTCATTGTATCTTTGTAAGAGAAGGTTGTTGTAAAAAGTTTCTCCACGTCCAAAGTTATCTAAAAGAGAAATTTAATGGACTTTCATGAATGCTTTATCAATGAGTTATAGATTGTGGAGTAGGACTGAGCATGTAAACCACCTTACGTGGTTGATTACTATTCACCCCTCCTCCTCTAGTTAATTCCTAAAGGTCCTAACATGCTTTTCTCTTAATATATGAAATAGGCTTAGTATAAGCGAGATTACCAAGGGGTTTGAGTTAATCCCTTCAACCTTTTCCAAACCCTCGGAGACCTTTAAGCATTGCAAGCACAACAATAGAAACTTTTAGGAACTTATTCAAGCAATCTCGCTCAATTCAAAGTTCTTTAAGAATTTATATAGAATTACCTCCAATGGCTCTATTTTGTCTAACTCCAATCAACTTATCTAGCAAAACTAGTCATTTGTGTAGCTAATGACTAGCTGAACAATTGACTATAAAACCTATATGACTAAAGTTTCTAATCATTTGAATTTGCTTCCACTGGACTAGAACTAAAAAATAAATATTTTAGTTTTTCTAGTTGACCAAGTACTGCAATCAAGTTCATTTCTAGTCAACTAAATGTCCTCAAAGATCTCAATTTCCCTTGATTTCAGGTCCTATTTTTTAAGAGATGATCGTTATGATAAAAATTAAGTTGGGAAAGGCAAGCTCGAACCATGAGTGTTGAGAAAATATATCATTAAGCATGAATAAATCTCAGTTTAGGTGAAACTCAATCATTAAAATATTTTATAGTAAAATTAATTACAATCGACCAAGGAGTTGATTGTGATTGATCAATAAGTGAACTTAATAATTTATTTATGTCTAAGTCAATTGGATAATTGGCTGGCCCGTAGTTACTCAATATATATTTTCTAATTTTTTTGAGCAACTAAAATTATATTTTTAAACAACTTGATTTTTTTCCAGGCGGAAGGCGCTAAGCTTTTTCCATATTTGAAGGATAATTACTAAAAAAAAAATTTAAAATAAGGGCCACGGCGACGCTGGGAATTTTGGCAAGTACTTCATCACTTTTTGGGAACTTCCCTGCTAACAGATTGCATTTTGGTGGGCCAATGCGGAGTTGAAGCTTCGGCTGGGATAGCGAGGCCGTCGTTCCGACGGTCCGGATCTCAGAAGATTACTACCACCCGAAGTGTTTACTGCTCCTCTCTGTCTCTTTTTGCTTTTTCTTCTCGCTCGCTCGCTCACGGAGCATAAGCAGGGACGGACGGACGAACGGACCGACGGCGGAGAGAAAGGAGAGACGGCGATGGAGGTAGCGGAGGCTGGTGACGGGACGGACCTGGATCGGAGGGTCATGGCGGCCGTGAAGGCAGCGGAGGATCGGGGTGATCCGCCGCTGTTACGCGCCGTGGAGGCGGCGCGGTGCGTGCAAGAACGCGGCTTGGGTCTCCCCAACGTCGAGCTGGCCCACGTCTTGGTCTCCAATCTCTGCTTCGCCAACAACACACCGGAACTGTGGAAGTTGCTCGATCAGGCCATGGCGTCCCGCTTGGTCTCCCCCATCCACGCCCTGGCCCTCCTCACACCTAGGCAAGCACGCGAACTAACCTCTCCTCTGACAGTAGATATTCACTTCTTTGCCTTGCTCTTACGTTTTCCATTTTCTTCGAGACCCCTCTCATAATTCTTGTTTTTGTCACTTCTCTATGAATTCAGGGTGATTCTCCATCGACAGGTGCAACCGGAGGCCTACCGGCTTTATCTTGAACTCACGAACCGTTATGCCCTCTCTTCGCTTTCGGTTGAGGCTGGGTTTTGCCGAGACAAGTGAGTGCATGACATCTCTTTGCACGGTTATGTAGAAAGCCTTTTGTTTTCTTGCACTATAGCCAATCGCACTATTTATGCAAGTTTAAGCTCCCGCGAGATCTATTATCAGTTTCTAGGTTAGTTATTCTTTCCTTGGACGTGCTTGTATGTAATGTTTTTATGAATTAGAAAAATTTCACTCATGATGAATTGATGAGCTGGAGTGAAGAGTGCTTTGCAATGAAAGAGAATTGGATCTGAAGGGATTAGCTTAAGAAATTTTGACAGTGTCCCCAATCATTTATCACAACCATTCTAGTAGTTCGTGTGGTAGCAAATATGCAACATGACTAGAAATGAATGTACCCTCAATTTTGCAAGTTTGTTGGGCAGATTATTAATCTATGCACAAAAATGTGATACACAGTCTATTGTTTTTTCCTGCTTTAGGTCCTACAGGCTACAGAGTCTGCCGCTACTCAGGGGCTCCTCCAAGTGATGCACTAGAAAGGGATTTTCAGTTGTTGAAGATTGTGTTCTCCTGTATATAGGAGGCTGAGGAAACACAAATTGCAACATCTTAGGACTGATGGCAGGGTCCATTTAAGGGAAAAAAGATTTTTCAACTAAAAAAATTTCTCGTGATAGGAAACATGCTGCTGTAATTTTTTCTTCTCATGTCCTCCACACCTCTTTGGGAGGGGTTTAATATTATTATTATGATTATTATTATCACTATTATCATTATTATTTATTATTATCATCATCATTGTTATTGAAGTCTGTCATAGCAAAGCTCTCTGTTTATGCATGTTTGGCTCTTCTATATTTTGAATAGAAAATATGCGACTTCTCTTCCATCAAAATCTCTATCGATCAAATGAGTTCATGTAGTATGAGGTGGGGCAGACAATATTGGTCACAATTCATAGTTGGATTCAGTTTGACCAAAATATGATTAATAGTGGCAAAAATTGGAAGTGAACAATACAAACTTAAATATGTAAGTGGGTGACATATAGTAATTTTTATGTCATATCACTTAGAAATTTTGAAGGGGAGCCCGCCTTGGCACACGGTAAATTTGCAGCCGTGTGACCTAGAGGTAACTGGTTCGAGTCTCGGAAACAACCTCTTGCAAAGTAGGTAAGGCTACGTACAATAGACCCTTACTTGGGACTCCGCATTGGCGGGAGGTTTGTGCACAGGTCTGCATTTTTTTTTTTAAAATTATTCTACTTAGAAATTCTAATTATAATCTTCAGTAATTATGTAACCTGTTTTTTTTTATGTAATTACTTATATATTTTTTATTGACACAAATGATATGACCCACTTGTGATGTGATTAACTTAACATAGATTGCCACCATTAGTGTGTGGCCGCACTTTGTTTGAACCACTTTATCATCATATAGGATTATCAAATTCCAGATTTGGAGTTTCTTTTTTTGCTTAATACCTGTGTGTTCATTGCTTTAGTTTGTTGGTTCATTTCTTAATCTGCTCACATAGACTATTAGCTGGGCTGATTTAGAACATTACTCTTGTTGATTTCAAAGAATCTATTATTGTTGATTCACCTCATGCGTTCTTCTTTAACCTCTCCAAAAAAATCCTTTTAAAAAAGTTGTGGGTTGTTTCTAATGTTGCATTCCAAAAGTTTAGAGAGTAGTAGAGAGTTAGACTCTTTCATGTCAACTTCTTGTTGACAGGTTACACTACTTCTTTTACAACTTTCCTTCATAGAATGTCTTTACAACAATTGTTATTTATTTCTTACATTGAATCCCTGAAGTGTTTGAAGTGGTATAAATCTTGTAATAGTTTTGATAATTGTCTGTCCAAATAAATATAGCAAGAACAAGCTATTAGTCTAATTAGTTTATGCTGATGATAAAGATATTTTCCCATCACAGAGTTATACGACTCTTTGAAAGTAGGGATTTATGTGTCAAGCTGTGCCAATTGACATAGGTGAAATTTAGCATTTTGCCTGTAGATTGACATACAAGATGAATGTGAGCTCTCCTAGCTGTCCCAAGCAATGACAGTTGCACACTTTAGAAATAGAGAGACAAGAGGACCAAGAAAGAGACTAAAGGAGGGAGAAAGGTTGTTGAAGGAGATCAGGGATTTGTTGGTGAAGCCACATCTGCAATGGGCAGTTAACAATGAATGAGGTAGAGGAATCGAGGAGAGGAAGAGCGAGGAGGGTACACGAAAAGAGAGGAAGGAAATTAAATAGCTCTTAATCTTCCAAAACTTCTACTAACCTAATTAAGTATAATTGAAGTAAACTATCTTATATAGATAAAATTTCAAAATTAATTTCAGATATAAAAATTTAAATATGATAGAGTTGATCTCTAATATGAACAAGGATCCTCTTTGTGTTCTGACCTTTGTGATATTGGGAGAGACCAAGAGAGATCATGAGAATAAGTGGCAAAAAAACTTGGCTTTGACAAGATCATCTTGAGCTTCTTCTTCTCCTCAACTTCTTCTCTTGGCTTTGGTTTGAGTGACGGGGAGCAATCACTTTGAAATCTTGGTTAAGATTTAGTCTACTTTCATGTTTTTCATTTCTTTTATAAATTTGGTACTTACCAAATTAAATAAGTTTAATTACAAAATTTAAAATTTAATTGAAATTCAAAATATAATATTGTTCATCTTGAAACTTCTGTACTGACCTTCGTATATTGCTTGACACTTTCAACAATGAAGGCATTTGGGCCTTTAAATTTAGAATTGTTTCAATAATGCAGACTTGAAATCAAAATATGCCTTAGTTTATAGAGAACTAGGGAACTCCATTTCCTTATTCCTCATTCCAACATTCTAATAAATCCTTATAAAAAATGAAAGAAGGATATAACTTACAAGTGACTAAAGTTAAAATTCAAAACTTAATTGGTTGGTTGCAAGGATCTTTAACTCTATGATTGAGGCGATCAAAGAAAAACAAGCATGTAATAAAATAGTTAATTAAAAATTACAACTTCTACTAAATAAAATTAATCTTGTTAATCGTAACCCATTCAAATAAGTATTCGAACTGTATCGATACATCTTGACACTATATCAATTTTGTAAGAGACTGAAACTCCAGCCTCAAGATTTTAAACCTTATTTGAAATAACATATTTAGCAAATATTCAATCATTTGTTCCTTTTTTTCTTGTTATTAGGTAATTTTTTATTTAGTTTTCTTCTGGTCCACTATTGGTTATTAATATTGATTTAGCTTGTCCAGATATAAGATCTCTAGATATTCTTTTAACAGCCCTGGCTTATTTTTCCATTCTGTTAGTTGTTGGGCGTACACTTGTTCTTTAATCAACTTTTCTACACTTTCTAGTGACTCCAATTAATTTTCTTGAAACACTGAATCCTATCAATCTATTGTATTCAGAGCTGCAAACATACAAGTAGGGGGAAGAGAAAAATAAATAAGAAACAAACTATAACAGGGTAGTAAAAAAATTTCAAGCATTTCTTCTTTGAGGTGCCTGCATATTTCATTTCTCTTGGAACCTGTCCTTTTATGATTATCAATCGACCTTTGATGATAAAAGGGCTGTTGCTTATCAAGGTTTATAACTAACTAATGTTGAAATCTTAATCATGAAATTGATGGTCCCTAATTGGAATCACATTAATAATCATTATTCTAGAATAAATACAATTGTTTGCGGTACTTAGTTATTTTGTGTTCCAATGTAATTTATGGTATTCAGATAATGCTTGTCAAAATTGGGATAAAAATCGGATAACTAAAAAATAAATGCAAGAATCAGCTGTATCAAATTAGGAGAATCAGTTAAATTGAAATTAGTAGATTATTTCATATATAATACAACAAATGTGAATGCCTATTGTATGTCATTACATATCCAATTATTAATAATGCAATATACAAACAATGACATTTATTTATATGAAACTAATAAATAATAAAAATGGACTATAATCAATATTAGAATTATATTTTTACTATTGATTACTCAATAACCAAAGATTGTTATTTTGTTTCAATGAAACTGTTGACATTGATATTCAATATTACATAGTTTAATCTGGTCCACCCCAGCTGAATTTGAATTGATTTTTAGTTAAATGAAGTGAAATTTTAGGATTATGTTGAGCTAGAGAAATTATTGTATTCTCTTTCAGTCCATAATAACTTCACTTAATTGATAGTGTGTGAGAGGAAGTTAGGCGGGCCATATATTTCAACGATGGCTAAGTTGAATGGGTGATCCTTGATTTGATAGTGAATCTCATGATGTAAGAAGGCTAAGAAATTTAAGAGGGTGACAAATACACTTTCTTCCTTGTGAGTTCTTGAAGAGATTAATAGAAAGACTAGATCAATCATGTTTTGCAAGGCCATCTCAATTGACCAAATTTTAACTCAATTTCATGTGTTTGCACATTAAATTTGGATTCCATCAATTTTTAATGTAAACTAACTAATTTCTAGTTAGCTTTTTTATTTTTAAAATTTTTCCTTAATTTCTTTGAGATTGCTCATCTCCTGATATTTGATGCAACTTGGGCAATCCGTATTGGTACATGCGCCTTTGTTGTTTAAATAAAGTCTCGCTCTTGAATATATAATGAGATTTTGAACATTATGATTTAATCCTTTGCATTACTGTCCATTTTGCAGGATTATAAAATCTGTTGATGATGCTCTACGACTTTCTGATACATATGGGGTTCACGAGATGGATGTTGGACATGCAATTGTTTTGTTCATAATGACTATCATCACAAATTTGATTGATTGTACAATTGAAGATTGTGGACTTCTTGGTAGTGCATATGCTAATGGAGGAAATCAACTAATGGAGATAGACATGACAACAAATTTAAATGAGAAAATGAATGAGCATCGTGAATATCTGCGTCAAAGTAATGCATTAATGGCTATTGAAGTGGTTGAAAAAATTTCTTCAAATAGAAGAGCAAAAGTCTTCCTTCGCCTAATCCACATCAACATGTATGTATGATATCATGTGTTGTTTACTTCGATCATTAACTGCCTAATTTTGATTTATGATAGAACGATACAATTTTAGTATTAGATTGTGTCATACCGATACAGTTTCAATACTAAATATAATATATATTAATTAAAAAATATTAATATAATATTTGATTACTATAAATGCTTGCTATTAGGTTAAACTAATATTTTAAAAATTAAGATTGAGTGAACATCAATTAGGATTAACTAAATTCTAGGCTTAATAATTAAGATCAAATAGATTTAAATTAAATTAAATTAAATTTATTTTAATCAATTTAAGGAGGAAAATTTTCCCCATGTATTTAAGGAGAAATGAATAAAAAAATTAAAAAAGGATTTTTTTTTCATGTGTTTAAGGATGCAAGGAATTAAAAAAGAAATTAAAATATGGGGAGGAAGCAGAAAGAATTAACCATAAAAAATTAATGGTTAAAAAATAAAGAAAAATTTTTAAAATTGAAAAAAAAACCCAACAGTCTAATAAAATTAAAAAATTTTAGATGAAAAAAAACTGGTCTCCGCGCGGCCATGAGGCCTTGGCTTGATTTTGCAGGGTCTCATGGGGTGGTGCCCGTGTCGTCAGTCGGCCGGTGGAATGATAAGTTTCGTTTGTGCTGCTCGATACAACATGAGGTTTTAAAACATGATTGTGACAATGTTTAATGATGAAATTTCCCTTAAAAAATATTTAAAAAGGTTTATTAAATGTTTAGCTCACATTTATATTGTAATTGAATCTTTAATACACCACTTAAGGTCAAATTTTACTCTGTTGATTTGGTTATTGCCTATTGTTTTCCAGCAAATTTCTAATGCATGGCCTTTGAATCTGTGGTTTAAATTATTGTGGATTTGAAATTTTCTTTATAGCTCAATGGGATACTTCTTGTGATGTCCATATTAGGGAGAAAAAAAGGATGTGTGCCATTTGGGCTATAATGAAAATGATTTCTATGATATTTGATGTCATTATTTTTGCTGGAGACTTGTAGGAAGGGTGATAATAACTCTGCCTATTACTCTTTAGCTCTTAATCAAAGGAGACCTGATTATTGATTTTGCTACATGTTGATCATTAGGAACAAACTTCTATTTAATCAATATTTCTAGAATTGACTTGCTCTGCATGCCATTCATTTTTTTTGTTTGTGATTTCTGATAGTGATTTTTCACATCTTCATTCATTCTTTTCCTTGTGTAATATGTTACTCTAATCGTCAAGGATAAAATATTACATAGTGTAGTCTCTTTAATAGCAAAATACATGAAAAAGAAGTTGGACTCCTACTCGATTACTATCTTTTGTCACAATTTAATTTCTCTTTTCTTACCAATCACAGCTGTATTAAGTCAGTTCGTCTTCTTTATGTACTGTTCACATTGAGGGCTTTCTCATTCTTGTAGTTTATATTAAAGCTTCTTTCTTAAGATTGGTTAGTCATGATAAATACAAATAAAGTAACTATTATAATAACGTCCATTTGCAGGAGGTCATTCTATTATAATGAAATAATAATTCTTCATATTTATTGCTTACACCATCCAAATAATTTATATTTCTATTTCTACTCTATTCCATTTCTACTTTATTCCATTTTCCAAGGAATACATATTTCTAATTGGCCAAATGGGTTGAGGGGACAAACAAGTATGGCTATTAGATAAATCAAATCGTATCGAGCAAATCGGATAGGTTAGATGGATTAAATTGATGTTGACTGAGCAAATCACTGAATTAGTTGGGTTGTGATGGCTTGATTGAGGAGCATATCAGAAACAGATAATCCAAATAAGCCAAATGCACTAAGTAAGAAAGAAAACCAAGTAGGGCCATAAGATGAGGCTTAGGTAAGCAGTCTATGCAACTAAGCGAGAAAAAGCAAATCAAGTAGGGCCACAAAATGAGGGGCTAGTCAAGTAGACTAGGCAGATGGGTAGTCTGTGTGGCTAGGCGAGCATGATTGGTTGAGTAAATTAGGAGAGCCAAGTGGGTTAGCCCTTTGGGTAGATAGGGTGAGAATGGTGGTTTGTGTGGATTGGATGAGTTAGGCACCCTAAGTGAATTGATCGTATGGAGCTTGGGTGAATAAAGTGGTCTCGATGAAATATTACTCATAGGGATATTTTAGCTTTGTTGAGACAATTCTTACTTACAACATTCTTATAAACCATTGGAATGTGAATGAGCCATCTTTCTGTTGTATGAATCAAACTAAGAAATCTATATTCCCATTTCATTTTTAAAGTTCAATCCTTAACTTACTTCAATGGACATGTATAAGATGGAAATTAAGGGCGGAAAAGGGACCTTTGTTTTTGTTAGATATGCTTTTGCCAACATGTGGGTGGATATGGAGGGAAAAAACACTTTTGCACCCAAAAGATCAATATATCATTCTTTTTGTTTAAGTTACTCTCAAATGGAGGATATTCATGTCTTTGCATCAATTCGTAATTTCATCCTTCTAAATTTTATTTTCCAAGCAAACAACAAAAACAACAAGAACCAAGCCTTATCCCACTGGGGTCGACTATATGGATCCTTTTACGCTATTGAGCTCTATCTCTTACTATATCATCATTTATAATTAAATAAATTTTATCTTGTTTTATTGTTGCTAACCAAGTCTTTTTTGGTCTTCCTCTTTCTCGTTTGATATGCGTGTTTGTTATAGTTTCACATCGCCTAACTAGTGCATTTATTGGTCGTCTAAGTACATGTCCGTACCATCTTAAATGTGTCTCTTAGAGTTTTCTCTCAATCGATGCAACTCCGACTTTCTCTCTAATGCTCTCATTTTTTATTCTGTCCATCCTTGTATGTCCAAACAAACAAAGGAAAAATAATTTAAAAATATCTTTGTCTTTCCAAATAACCAAAGGAAAGAAAAGTTAAACTCCTTCCATCTTTATGTTCTTTTGATTCCGGTTTCCTTTATTTCAGGTAGACTAGCTCAAAGAGTGACTAAGAATGATACTTTTAAGAATTTACTTGAAGAAAAATCAGTCATCTGGTACTTTTTGGATGGGCTAGGCCAATCAAATGGGCTAGGCGGATTGAATGGGTTGGGTAGATTGGTTAGGCTGAGTGGATTGACAAGCCGAATGCATTAGTGAATTAAGCAAGCCACTCAAGTTAGGTCGCTAGCTAGGCATTGCAGATCGGTGGGTCAGGCATTTCGACAAGACCGAGCGAATCAGGTGGGTTGAGCTCACCAAACCAAACTAAGGTATACATTAGCTGCTACTTATTTATCAGACATACCAAGCATTGAAATGTGGATGAACAATCTATTGCATATGCCGAACTAAATTAAGTCCTATTCTATTCTTATTCTTGGCCTATTCCATTTCTTAGGAATAACTCTTCTATTCCTTGTCAATTCCATTTCATGAACCAAACACCCACCATTAGAGTGCTTAAGTATGATATTTGAGGGAGTCTATTGAAGTAAAATCTGACATGTGATTCTTGTAAAACAGATGATTCATCAGGATTTGTTAATTTATTTATTTATACTGATTAAAACAAAGAACTATTTTATGGATATTTCTTTGGCTTGGTATTTTCTTCCAAACACAGGCCTGAGAAGTTCAATGGTCTACTTCAGAGACTACAAACTGTTGAATCCAACAAATCAAAGTCAGACAAGTTGTCATCAATAAGTAATGTGTTGGATAAGCTGTTCATGAATATAAAGAAGGCGATGAGTAGGGAGCTCCTAAATAAGCATCAGCTTCTTGGAGCTCTGGCTGATCCTGGGCCATGTAGCTTGAATTCTTGCAACAGTTTTGGAGCTGGAAGGGATGCCTGTTGGATTCCTGTTGATGTATTCATGGAGACTACAATGGATGGGAAGCATCTATATGCTATATCTGCTATTGAGGTTCTTACAGGTATTATGGTATTTGTTCTCCACCCCCCCTCAATTTGCCTTATGTTATTAATTTTTTTTTTCATCATGCATTCATGCTTTCACACTTACATTTCATTTTTTAAACAGAATTGACCAAAACACTCCAAGTAATTAATCAGGCAAGCTGGCAAGAGACATTTCAAGCTCTTTGGGTTTCAGCTCTTCGACTTGTGCAACGAGTTGGGCAATTTTTTTTATTTGTTCACATCTTTACTTCTGCAGAAATTTAATTAAACAATTACATTTGAAACCTTACATTATCCTTGTCAACATTAGGATCGAGAACCCCAGGAAGGGCCAGTCCCACACCTAGATGCACGACTTTGCATGCTACTTTCACTTGTCCCTTTGGCTATCCTTTCGGTTGTTAAGGATGATCATGATACACCTATTCCTGTCAACAATAGTCCTTTGAGAAGTAGCCCACATGGACATGAAGGGCATAACTTTGCTTCTAGAAGACATGGATTGATATCTTCCCTTAAGACTCTGGGACAATTTTCAGCACTTCTCTCACCTCCTCCATCAGTTGTCAATGCAGCTAATAATGCTGCCACAAAAGCAGCCATCTTTGTTTCTAATTTCAAGGCTGGGAATAACAACCTAAATGTTGGGCATAATGATACTTCTATAAGAGCAGGTATGTTTTCCTTTAAGAAAAATTTCAAAATGTTGTCATATGAATTACAAGAATTGATATCACATCTTAGGAACAAATTCTGGATTTACTTCTTGGCTTTTGTTTGATTATCACATGGTGTTGTGTCCTTTTTGTTTCATTTCAAACTAAAGGATGAACTTACGGAACAAGGTAGTTTCATTTCAAACTTACCACGTCAAGGATTAGTTCCTTTGCCGTGGCCACGCGCGATGCCTACGCGGGGCGCATGAGTGTGCCAGTGCCAGTTTGGTTAGTGGGCGTAACAAAATATTTCGCGTGTCACGACATGATATTTTAACCCATGATTTAGGAGACCAATGAATATTCCAAGTAGCTGATGTGGGATCACGATAAATTCTTACATTACTTGAAGAAGAGCGAAACCATAAAAGGCTTGATTAACAATGATAAGTAAAATAAAATTCATTTAAATATATATGATGATATAATAGGGGATTGAATCCAATGACATAGGAGGATTCATATAGCCGATCCTACTTAATCGGCTAAAGACTTGTTGTAATAGTTCTCACATATGTATCAAACATACCAAACCATTGTGTTAAAAGGTGCCCATGCTTGGTTAGGTGCTCGTGTGGTTTGCCTAGGTGCCCAAGGAGGTGTGATGCGGCCAAAGAACATGTTTTTTCGTAGATGGGCACGATGACTAGGATCTTGACAAAGCTCTTCAAACGGGTAAAACTTTCTAGGTTGTAAATTTCATAATTTGAAATTTCTTACCATGCCGGGCGAAATAGTTGAATTCTGGTAAATCACCGAAACTCAATACCACTCGGTACTAAAGTTCAAAATCTCAAGCTATATCGTAGTTTTGGTCTTTGATCAAAATTACTGTTCATGCTTTGATGATTGGTACCATTGACAATTAAAAGCTGAAGGAGGAAGTTGACGAAGCAAAGGAAGGAGATATTGTCCTACGTGATATCAAATTTTGATAATTTACCGAAATGATATGCTCAACCATTTCGTCCGATTTTCTATAAGATTTTACTGCATACTTAGCATGGATCCTTCCTATGCTTCATCTCCTTCTTCAACTCCAATCCGTTAATGACATCACGACGGCTCGAGATTTTGAACCTTGGTAGCTTTTGCTAACAAGTTTCTATTTTGTGTGGATTATCCTATGATGAGTGAACTTTAAAGTATAGGAAATATAAGGAAAAAGAAATTTAAAAATGACAAAGAACCATAGTTATGTGGATTAGCCAGTGTTTGATCGTCATATCCCGGCTAGTAGTCAGGTGCCTGCCCTCCTCCATGCGCCATTCAACTGCCCAAGGCTAGTAGTCATCCATGATTTACCTCTTCTGTGTTGGCCTGAGGACGAGTTGGCGGAGGCCGGGGGCGAGCGGATTGTCTTTTGCCATCGTGAATCGGCCCGTGTTTGCTTGCATCCTTATCCTTAGGCAGGAGATCTTAGTAAAGAGATGACACCCTGATTTTATAGTACAAGGATTTGCGATTCCAAAATCCAACCTAGCAGAAACCTCATGCAAACTTGCTTAGAATTTGATTGCATCTCCTGCTATTCTTCCATCACTTGAGATTTTGCATTAACAACTTTTTTATATATTTTATCTTAACATTACACACCATTATTAGAACAGTGTGCATACCATGGTCGTCTGTGAAAAATCTCTAGTTTGCCAATATAACCCAATCCTATATGTCTACTTGATTGAAAGATAACTTAGTCCTATTTTTATTATAATATGTAATGGTATTTCTATCTTGTGTTTCAGTGGTCGTATTTAGTTCCACATTTCATTTGCTTTAGCTTAAGTCAACACTGGGCATTGTCATACAGAAGCATCTAGTACTTTTTATTGCACTGATCTTACTTTAGATGCATTTACAGAATTTAGTTGCATATCACTTGATAAATTTAAATCTCATCTTCTAGCAAGAATGCCTTTTGATGCTATGCTTGTTTTCTTGGTGTATTGCTTTCCCTTTTTTTTTCTTCCTCTTATTTCTGTCACCCAACATCTGACCTATAGTCATAATTTTGTTCCCTGATGGTTTGCCCTTTCCAGTTGGGAACATGTTACATCTAATAGTTGATGCCTGTATTTCAAGGAATCTGATTGATACCTCTGCATACTTCTGGCCTGGTTATGTTGTTCCATCTGCATTATCAAAAGATTCAACTTCATTTCAAGACTCTCCTTGGTCAACCTTCCTTGAAGGGGCTCCACTCACTGGTTCTTTGAAAAACTCCCTCATGATGACTCCTGTATCAAGGTAGGCTGAGAAAATAATTATCAGATGATTTTGGTCATTGATAATAATCTAGTTAATCTAGTATGACATATCTTTAAGTTCTAGTTCAGGTATGGAGTATCAACTTGAATTAGCAATTCTTGGGTGCAAAATATTTTAGGCATCAATAAATCTTATGTTTGAAATTATGATTATTATTTGTTCTTTTGCAAAACAAACTAGTTGTTACAGTCCTCCATTTAGAAAGTAGTCAGTAATCTTTGAACTTTATATTGCTATCTTTCCACCAAGAAACTAATTTTTGTAAGAAACTATTCTTGAAACTCTACAAAAATATATTCCTCCAAGTAGGATTATCAGGTGACTTTGTTTGGGCAGTTGCTATGCATGCCATACCCCACTTGAAGTCAATTTGCCAAATAACAGACCTCCTTCAGCGTGATTTAGATGAATATCAAAGCTAGAAAATTAGCTTGATTGAAAAGCAATAATTGTCACAAGAATCAAGCCCAATCCACTTGTTAAGCAACCTAAATTTGAGGGCAACCAAAGTATTAAAAGGCGGTTTTAGGAGATGGGATAGAAAGTCAGCCCCTAGGAGGAGGCCTAGGTGGTTGGTATTAAAATAATATTAAAATAGGAAGAGTAGTAAATTTAATAATTAATGTTAATGAATAGAGTTAATCCATTAAAATAAGTTTACAATTCATATAACCAAGTTATAACTGATAAGTAAACACTAAATATACTCTAAAGAAGAAAATATTTTATATTTTACTTTGTGAATTAGAAAATAAAATATTAGTGAGATACTATAATATTAAAGTATAAATGATTAATAATATCAAATAAACTAATAAATTATAAAGAATTGAGGGTTTTTGTTAGACCACTTAGATGGTAATAGGGCTGGCCAGCCACAAGGCGAAGCAGTCCCAGGTTAAACTGCCTAAAATTTCAAAAGATAATAATATGGGGAAAGTAGGGAAAGTTTGTGCAACTATGTAAAATAGACATAAGGGGGCAACATGAATACATTAATAAAATAAGGCTCAACAACAACATATATTCACCAACAAATATCAATGTAAATTACAAAAAAACTAGGTAAAACTTCAATGATCATCTATTCAACTTCAACATAGTTTACTATGAAAGCACAATGCACAAAATAGACATTGTAACAACTCACTTTAATAGTTTCATGTCAATTAAAGGAGTCAACACTGCTATCAGTATAATATTTGCTAACTGCTAACCACTACCAACCAACGAATATGGTTGGACCCATCCTCAGCCTTTGTGTGTAAGCCCCTACACTCTTCTATTATGACAATAGAGTGTTGCCTCACGATTAACGGTAGCCTATTTGTGCTATGTCCAACAAACACTCGCCAATGTATCTGTCATATGATTGAGGTGATAGAAACGTATAATTATGTGAAGTCATGGTCCTCATGTCTATCCACTGAAGGCCTCATTTCTATTAGTTTGTCACTATAAAAGGCCTCATCCACACCACAAGGAAATCATTAGATGCTTGTTAGGTTGTCTTTTGACAACAAGGTTCTGACTTATGTCTTTTGACTACCAAGTGATGTATACAAGCACTAAGAGCAATGCATGCTAAGGTGCATGAAATGATCTCATATAAATCAATCATAATAAATATGGGCACTACAAAAACAATGTCATATATACACTACAAACTTACCTCATGAACAACTACACAAATAATGTCTAGCCTAAGATGATAACCTATAGTAGCATTTTACCAAACAAAATCTTAAATATGGGCATTATTCAGAAATGCATAACTTCATAAATACTTTTCAAATGCATAGACACATAACCATTTTTGGTTGTTCGACAAGGGTGCTCATCTAAGGTTCTTGTATGGAAGGCAGGACTTCAAGAAAGACTATATAGGATGACAATCACCTTGTGGAAGAGTTGCATAAAAGAGTTTGAAGGGGAAAACACTAGCAGCAGTAGGACATCGAGGATATGCCTTCAGTGAGGAGGGAACCCTAGTGGTGATAGGAGTTTGCCTGGAGAAGAGGAGTAGACTAGGATGCTTCATTGACAAGCGCAACTTGCGGCAATTCTGGTAGATCCTAGTGGCAATAATAGCAATGATGATGTGACTTTACTGAGGGGGTGATCCTAAACGAGTAGAGGATGACGACGACTTGGAGGTGCTGAGCATAGAGAGATATATGGATATATAGATGATGAGACACATTAGAGGAGGGGGTGAATATCGTCCGTTTGCATGCAAATAAAAATTCAAACTACTCTTGCTTCGCAAGGTCATATAAGGTTAGTAGTGGCAATCAAAAATAAAAAAACACAACTGAAACCTCTAACAAGTTGTTTAACACAAGAGGTTACACCAGAGTAGTTAGGGTCAGCAAGGAAGCATAAATAAAATCTCAAAATATTGGCATGAATATGTTCTATTGTTGCACAATTTGAGGCCTTTTGAGACTCTTATAATAGTCTCTTCCTTGAATTCTTTTATTGAGATGATCTTATTGTGCTGGCACCCATTAGTCAACTGATCAACTTAACTCGTTATTTGATCCATCCATTATGGCTTGTTGAAGTCATTTTCCTATAGCATTTGTCAACCAATCATTAGCATCTTGATCAACTTGGACTGTTTCCCTTGTATGACCACCATTTCCTTTGGCGATTGCTTCATCTAGGCTTCACTAGTTGACTCATAGACATCTGTCAATTGGACTATTACCAATCGATTGGTCTCTAGAACAAGCCATTTTGTTCGTTGTGTGAGTGGCTACCCATTCTACTCAGCTATCATCAGTTGAATGGTATGTCGACTATTGACCTATCGAATGACCGAGCTCGCCTAAGTTGAGCCTTGCTTTCTATCCTCACTTGAGTACATTTGTTTTCTACTCTTAGCTGACTATAGAGTCTTTGCTTACTAGGCAATCTCTCGTCTAGTTTGTCGTCCCCCGGATGTATTGAGCCCTTGACTGTCTCCTTGTGTCATTCTCACGCTTTAATTACGTAGTTTACCTCTTGGTCATTTGTCATGAAGCTTCTAGTCCATTAGATGCATGAAACCCTCAACTCTTTCCTTGCTGCATTCTTCACGCTTCACCTTTGTAGTCTGCTTCTCAAGCACAGTTGAACTTCAATGCACCATGTCCTATGGCCCTCGGATGTCCCATACTACTATTCTCTAATCTCCATGGACCTTGAGCCATTAGACTTTGGTCACATCAAATTATCTCCATGACTTTGGTCGCATCAAATTATCACCATGTGTGCATTCACCAAGTCCTTGCACACTCAAACAGACATATGAAATCACAAATCAAGACCTAACTTAAACCTTTGCCCAAACATCAAATCCATGGTTGCATTGGACCACTTGGGATACTATTGCACCAACAGGAGGCTATATTGGCGATTGCAGGTAACGACTATTTGGACAACTTACGTGGTGTTCTCAAGGAAGGTCTCTCCCATGATTTCAAATTGCAATAGGAACAAATCCGTGGTTTCAAATTGAGGTGGGAACAACCATTACGGGCTAAGGGATAATATATGTCTACGTATATGGGTTGGGGGGGAGAGAGGGAAGGAGGGAGGGGTTTAGGGTTGCTTCAGACTGGATCAATGTGTAACCAGAAGTGATGGGGTATTTTAGTTGTACTCTGAATTTCTACTGTGTCTGGTTTTTGTTAAAACACCTACAATAACTTTAGTTTTATTTTGGTTGAAATGTCTGGTTGATGGCCAATATCATGGCATGTTTGCACTGGATAGTGCTTAATTATACTTAAAATGCTAGGTGCATAACCAATCCAGTCTAATTTTTTGTTTTGTTAAGCCAATGGTCTTGTTTTTTTTCTACTCTTTAGTTTTGTGGAAGTGGAGAAAATGTACAACGTTGCAGTGAATGGATCAGAAGAAGAAAAACTAGCAGCTGTTAAGATTCTATGTGGTGCATCTCTTCTCCGTGGCTGGAATGTCCAGGTAGAACATTGATATATTCTTTCCCCTCTTTAACAGTTCCCTCCTGGTCCTTTCATGAATTAGGATCTTTCTATTTTGCCTATGCTTCTAATTTCTCTTTATTAATCCAGGAACACGTTGTGCGTATTGTAGTCAAAATGCTATCTCCTCCTTTGCCTTCTGACTCTTCAGCTCCAGGGGCAGGGAATTATTTAATTGGTTACATGCCTGTTCTCAGTGCTATTTTATTTGCAATTTCTGGAGTGGATACTGTTCACATTCTTTCTTTGTATGGCATGGTAAGTTATTTTTTTTGTCTGTGTGGCTGTTCTTGCTACTTTTGTTTTATTTTTCTCTTTGTTTGCTGTTCGCTCTAGACAAACATGGGTTTGATATGATGATATTCGTTATATCTAGTTGACAATTAATTTGATAAACATGGGCTAGAATTAGTTGATACATTAATGGATTGCTTGAGTTAGATAGCTATTGGCTTCAATATTTGTTGTCTTAGTCCCACTAAGATTGATGAAGGGATTTAAAAAATAAGAGATGCAAAAAAATTAAGTTAATTTGATGAATTTGGTTTATTTTTAGGACAAATCCAGATGGAAAAATAATGGCATTGATTGAAATTTAGGCTTATTTATAATTAATACGATTGAAGTTAATATAGCTGCTTCAGATTTCTTTTTGGCTTTGACAAGGGTGCCCCTACATTAATAGTGGTATTATAATTCAGTCGTCAAAACTATATAATTTATATTTTCATCCTTAATTTCTCCATTCTAATTATTATAAATTGACCGTCCAATATTTTGTGATTTATAATTCTACTCCATGAATTGGTGGCTGGGTTGTGCATTAATAGTCATACTACAACATTTTAAAATGATTCCATATTTTATAATTTGTAATTGTACCCAAATGAATTAATGGTTATGTTGTACAATGTCACTGAATTGTGCCCAAATCAAGTCTGACAATGGCTTGCTTGGCCTATTTAGATGTAATTGTAATGGACGAACATGATGCTTCGTATGGGGCTGAATAGGATATGCCATATCACAGATTGTTATAGGCATAGGCCATGATATCACACCCATGATTTGAAATCCGGTGTCATGTTGGGAAAATGGTTGAAACATATTGGTCTAGTAAATTACTAAAATTTGATATCACTCTTGGCATGATAATAGGATCGTTCCAATCAACGGATGAAACTCCAGCAAAGTTTGAGATTTTAAACCTTGATCACATCCCTCTTTCTTGGCATGCGCATATTCCTAGTTGACTCATGCTCTTGATGGCCCATGCCTAAGTTCGTTGGTTGAGAATGATTTTAAAATATTAAAATTAAATAATAGAAAATGCCAAAGAAACTAAAAATATAAAATATTAAACATATAGAATATACAAAAAATCAAAAATAACTAAAAATCTGAAAGTATAAAAAAGTTTTTGGCTTTTTGTAAATTTTAAGTAAATTTTAGGTAGTTATAGGAAAATTTTAAGAATGTTTTATATTCGTTTAGGAATGTTTTATATTTGTTTAGGTCAATTTGATAATTTAGGCTACAATTTACCAAAATACCCTAACTAATTAACTGTTTTTTTAATCAGAATATTTTGGCCTTTTTTTTTTTCCAGATTTTGTATCGTTGAAAATTTCCCTAACTCCTAAACGTGCATCGGCTTGGTCCAACAAGTGGGCATTGCCCGGGTCAGCCTTCAACTTGACCTAGTGTCTATGCCGGGTGTGACTCATAATGGCGGGCAATGCCGAGCAAACTAGTGTAGTGCTGAGCAATTGAGTGCAGACTTAGTCATTAGTTCAGTTTTATAAAGTTGTTGTATAATTCATCATCAAAGTTTGTAATATATTTTTATGTAAGTTTACTTTTTGGCAAGTGTAGTGCCGAGCAAATGTTCAAGTGTCTTTTATGCCAGGGTGCAAGTTAGCATTGTATTCTTTCATTTATATTGTTTCTGCTAGGAATATATATTGATACAACTTGCATACAATTGTAGCATAAAGGTAGAATCCACCACCCCAGCGTCCCCACACGGTCGACCCTGCGACCATCTGCGAGGAGGTAAATTGAGAAGCCGTAGTTGGCCATGATACAACTTGCATACGAGCACCTTATGCACACTAACAAGGTTGATTAATTTTATATTGGCAAGAAAATTTTATTTTAGGTTACCTTCTATTCACCACACCTACCAAGCTCATGTTGAATTGCTCGAACAGACTTTTGGACTGACTATTGATCCTATAGTTGATAGCAGATGAGGACACTTTTGTTTGAGGGATTAATTGCCTTCTGCAATGCTCCACGTACATTTTTTACCAGTGAAGCTTGAAGCAGATTTTAATTCATGTAGGTAAAAGATAAAAGTGTATCTTTGGATTGATTTTGATATGGCAGATGTGATTCTGTGTTCGATCAAGATGGAAATTTGATCAATTTGGCAAGATGGAGCAAGAAATAAAGTGACGAGTATTCAGTGGATGCAAAGACACAAATTGCCTTATACAAATGCGCTCCCTACACAAGAGTTAAATAAGATTGGGACTAAAAGAAATTATGGGAAAAGTTGATAGAATTGCATAAGGGCACATCCACCACAGAGGTTTCTAAGAGAGATCTCGTGAGAACCTAAGTCAACACTTTCAAGATGAGGGATGGGGAGATCACTATTCAAATGCATTTAAGGTATAAAAAGTTGATCAATAGGTTAATGAGCATTGGAGAAGAATTCACAAATAGTGAAGTCCTTCAGAATTTTCCAAAAATTCCACAATGGATCTCAATTGTGGATGCTTTACATTATCAAGAAATCTTGAAGTGTGTACATAAAAGAGATATTCTTAACAATACAACTATATGAAGAAAAATTGTGGATGTTGAGAAGCAATCTAAGGGTTTCCTTTGCATCATAAAAAAATAAAAGAGGAGCTATTTATCATCTTTATCCTCATTATATTAATCACCAGTGTATCAAGTGTTGACCCATGACACCTCATATGGGCGATTTTTAGCTTTTCAATATGGAACGAACACCGAAACTTTGTAGCCATGCAAGTGCTGCCGTACTAGATGAGATTCTCATGGTTGGTTAAGTGACTCACATATTTGCGGCAAGAACAAAATGTGATAGATAGGATGATGGTGGCGACATCAAGAAAAGGCTATAATAGCTCGAGAGGGATTAGTGGTTCTAAAAGCTCAAGATTGAAGATCTTACTGTGAGCATCGACTAGAGGCTATTGGTGACAAGCGGTAAGGGATGACAACCGCAGGTGTTGGCTCTTTTTCATATCAGTAACAACCCAAGTCAAATTTATAGTCAAAGGAGTCAAAGGAGGTAGTTGCTAGTGATCACTAGCAAATTATTGATGATCACCCACAAAATCGTGGAGAGGAGGCCGAGGGAGTGACGACAAAACTAAGATCATGAAGTCATGAGAAAGTTACGGATCTGAATTAATACATGAGTGTTAATTAAAATTATTATATCAGTTTTAATTAAAGTTTATATAGTTTTAATTAATCAAGCACATATATATATATAATAAATTTTAATTAATGTTTAATTAATCAATTTAAAATTACCAATACTATATTTATTATTGAAGAGAAATAGGGAAGAAAAGTAATTGTTTTTCGTATACATCAACTAGAAATTGCATCAATAAATAGACGATACACAATTACTAACATCAAAGATTATTTCCTGATTTTTTGCAATCATGATCTCAAAGATTATTTCCTAATTTTGTGAAATCAGAATCTTCAAATTTTCCAACACCTCCCTGCATAAATATTAATTATGCTCAACTTGTTTATTAACAGTTCAAAGTTGGCTCTTGCAAGTACAGCTAGTTAGAAGCTACAAATGGTAAGCAAATGGATCCAGCTTCAAGTTTGTCCTTTATAAAATGTCGGTCAATCTCAATGTGTTTCGTTCTCTCGTGTTGGATAGGATTATGATCATGCAACCTTATTATCACAGTATAACTTCAATGGAAGTTCTATGGTCCTTTCGAGCTCCTCAAGTATTCTCTATATCCACAACACCTCAGCTTCCCTGAGCTATTACTTTAAACTCAACTTCTGCACTACTTCTGGTTACAACACTTTGTCTCTTACTTCTCCATGGTACTAGGTTTCCCCATGCAAAGGTATAGTATTCTGAAGTGGATCTCCTATC
>JBBPFP010000032.1:4068925-4085139 GCA_037974795.1 Kaempferia galanga
ATACTAGTTACATGTGATTGTGATATGTTGCACTTGTTTGAGATATAATTATTGTATATATTTGCCATGACGCATACATGTGCATTCGTGTTATATGTAACTGTTGACTTGAGTTGTTTAGCTAATATAAATAGTACAGTTGTAGACACGTAGGGGATTTACCATTATTACCGGTATGTGTTGGTTTAGTACTGGTATGTATACTGATTTTGCATTAGTTATGATCATACTTATTTTCTGCTGAGCCTGTGTATCTTTGATTTCTTTGTTTTATATAACCATTCACTATCTTATCTATTACCCGCTGAGTGACCCGCACTCACCACCCCTTGTATGTTTACTGTTTATCTTTCAAGTTAGCGTCTAAATACGGTGGAGTCGCTTGGTGAGCCTAGCTGTCGATCCCACGCATCTTTCGAGGACGGTACTTCTCGACTTTCTATTTTAGTTTTTGTGTTGTCATTTGCTTTGTGGATCTTAATCTAAATTTGGCTTGTAATAATTGGACTTGGACACTGGATTTAGCCTTTGGGCTCGTGGTTTTCCATATTCGAGTTTTGGGTGTCGTACCCTTATTTTCCACTGCGATATTTTGTTGTTCCAGCCGTAGGCTGTTGACTTTTGCGTTCCGGCTTTGTGGGTCGTCGACGGTGGTAAGTATCGTTTTACTTTCCGTATTATTTTAGGAGGCTGTTCTATGAAAACTGCTTGGCTGTGATGTTTTTTTTTTTTTTTTTGTTAGTCAGCCGAAGGCTGCATTACTATAAACTGTGTGGTTGTGTTTAATTTATTCCGGCTGTGTCGGTCGATGTCTTATATCCTATGAGGCATTTATGTATACAGGATATTGTCCTCCGTACAGAGGAGGTGCTGTCCGATTTTTGTCGGACACTCTGACCCTCGGGGTGTGACATGTATGGACTTTGCCTTTTGTGTAATTAAAATATAAGGAATACCCTAGGAATAAAAACTCAAGCACCCTTTAAAAATGTTGTCAAAAATTACTGTAAAAATTAAATAATACTAAATATTAAAATTGAACATTAAAAAATAATTTAAAACAATTGTACATTTGCTATGATGATATTTTACCATTTAAATTTGTGATGTTTAAATAATATTTTATTGAAAAAATAAATTATTATTTATATGTTAATAATATAATAAATCATGTTAAAATTTTAAAAACTAGAAAAATATTTTAATTATTATTTAAAATATAAAAATCAAATATTGAGATAATATTTAAATAATTAAAGAATATTATTATATTATTATAAATTATATTAAAATAACAAAACAACTCAAACATATTAGAATCATTATTCTAATGAATGAATAAATGAAATTGTTTATATGGTATGAAATCTTGAACCATGTAATACTAATAAAACCTGTTAATGAATATATGGTAGAAACATTGTGTTATGTACAAATAAATTTCTTGATTATAATAGTATTTAATATTTTCTATATTATAATGAATATAATAAAATAATAATGATAATAAATTATATTGATAAAAATATATAAAAATGGATGAAATATATGATTTATTTGAAATTTTAATTGATAATATATTCTGAGTATTTATATCATCATTATTATTATTTTATTTAAAGTAAAAGTGCTTTCTAGTTGTGCTTTTATCAACAATTGTAAAATCACTTTATTTTGAGATGTTGGTTACTAAATAAGAAAACACTAAGCAACCTTTATAACTTATATAATGCAAAGTGTATTCACTAAATGCATTTTTTAAGTGTAGATACAATGTTAAATCCAGCCTTATCCCTAATGCCCTCTTCACTTTGAAGTGAGGAAGAAAGGAATGATGGATTATACAAGAACCGAGACATCTTTCTTCATTTACCTATTATAAAAGTAATCTGCAGACGATTTACCATTTTCGATCATTTTTTCATCTACCTAGATACAGACATTTCCTTACTACAATAACTCTAGCGACTAAGAATCTACAAACTCACAACCGCCACGGGGGCAGGTCGAGAATCATTTACGGCCATTGTAAACTCATAGGCAAGCCACAAATCACTCACAGCTAGGTCGCGAATGGTCTGCTGCAGTCTCGAGCTCACGGCCAAGCCACCACATGCTCATGGTGTGGCTATGAATCAAGGCTATCGAAGACGCAGCCCCTTTTCTTTCTCCTTTCCCCCTTCTTTCCATCTTTCTCTTTCCTTTCCATTTTTTCCCCTGTTCCACTATGGATTTTTTGACACCTTAAATTCCTTTCCCTCCTCTATCCGCATTTCATCTTCTTTATCTTCCCTTTCCATTCTTTTCTCTTCCTTTTCCAGTGTGAATTTTTTCCCCACCTTTAATTCCTTTCCTTCCTCTATCTGCACCTCAGGGTAGAGAAAGTAAATAAATGGGGAGATATTAATCTTGCTAATTTGTAAAATTACAGATAATCCACAATGATATCAGTAACTATCCAAACAATTTGATGTCTTCAGTGAGAAATATTAGACAATAGGTGAAATTGGAATTCTAGAACAGAAATGCAGATACATTGTAAAGCAGAATGCATCAACAAAGTCTATTTTAGCATAATGTTATGAAGCAGTTAACATAAAAAAGGCTGAAAAGGAAAAGGGAAAGGAACTGCAAGCGTACCCCACATGAATCACAACCGATTCCTACATGAATATCTTGCATGTCTTGAGTAAACCACGAGTCCATGGTTTCAGACGGTATCTTTGCTTTCAGATTCTGTGTTTGAACAGCATCTACAGTCCATGAGGGTAAAAACATAAGAAATATATAGAAAAAATTACAGAAATATTTATGAATCCTCAGAGGCAACCTAATCCAATTGTTGACAAGATATTTAGGAAGAATAGTAAAGAGCAATAGGAAGAAAAAAGACATCCAAAGATGAGAAAGAGAGTTTGGGGAAAGGGAAAGAAGAGTGCGAAGGTAACAATTTGGCTTGCATAAGAAAGCTGTAGGAGGAAGAGGGAGAAGTTAGAGTGGGACGAAATCAAAATTCTATCAACTTTCAACCATAGGAGTCTTACACATTACAAAGGATGCATATGGAAATACAACTCACTAATGAAGAGACTAGTTACCTTACACTAATTATTGAAAAATTTTCTACAATGTAATCATATATCAGGTGTATGAGAAAGTTACGTTTTAAATTTTTTGTTGGATTGTTTACAAATTCAGGAGAATGAAAACTTATGCTTATGTTAGCCTCTGCTTTACATTATTAATAACCCTCAATATCAGGGTAATCAGAAGACAATTTCCTTCAGATTTAGCATGGATACAGACAGAAAAACTTACTTGGCGATGGACTAGCAGCTAGAGATTGAGTGTTCTTATGCACTCGTTCTCTTCTCACTGCATATTCTGTTGGGAATGCTTCTTCTAGGAAATGATGCAGATCCAAGCACACATTTGGAAACTCACCAGGATGAAGACTTTCACAAATTTGACATTGAAGAGGTAAGCCAGATAGGCAAGTTTCACAATATACTACAAGAAGGATACAAAGATTATAGACAAATTATCATAGAACTACTGTTGCCTAATCCTTACTTGGTAACTCACCATGTCCACAGTTAAGAACCATAGGCTTATATATCATTTCTTTGCACAATGAACATAATACATCATCTACAGAAATGCTCCTTTTCATGGTCTTCTCAGGAGAAAGTTTTAACAATTCAGTGTGTCTGCTATCATCGACATATTCGCTAGAACTCGCCCTGCCTTCAAATAGACCAAAAAAAAACATCAATTATGGAGTAAAGAAAGATCAATAGTAAGATAAGCTATAACACTTACCAGAATTTATTTTCTTCTCACATAACTGATCAACCAACTGGGGTGAGTAGATGCCTGCACTTTTTTCTTCCTCTAAAATACAGGACAAGGTAAAGTAAACAGTCAATTCACATAAAGAGAACAATCAAAGGATTTAGCTTAACATTTTCACAGACTAAGTTTAATTGTTTTAGGTGTTCACCAAACACTTCCATTTCCCTCCTCTTGTAGGCCTCCGGTTCAAGTTTTAACAGCAAGTAATGGAACAATTGGCAAATATTTGGGAAATGATAGTAAGGCTGCCTGCAAATAGGGCAATGTGATGCTCGGAACCCATGCATGGCTTTGTTCACACACCAAAAACAAGAAGTATGTCCACATGCTGCATTACAGAAAAATGAGTAATAGAACATTTGTACTTGTAATAGAGAATGGAAAAGGTGACAACTTGCCAAGCACAACTGGTTTGTAGAGAAGTTCCCTGCAATATCAGATATTGAAATTTGCAACTGAGAAACTAAAATAGCAACCTCAAGAAAAGTATTCTTAAAGAATCTATATATAATCATAAAGAACATTGCTTTGTGCATGTAAAAACAACTTATTATCATAAATCAATGGAATTTTCCACGAGAACATATGATGTGGGGCAACACCCCCCCCCCCCAATCTTCTACGCCAGGCACAATCATGCACGAACTTGCATACGAGAAAACCTCCTAACATCATCAGATCATTCATAACGAAATTTCTCTCTACTGGTAAAACCTTCTTCAGAAAAATCAACATTGCTTCCTTCAAGACGATGTAATCTCGAGAGATAGCTAATCCGGAGGAACCCTAGAATTACGACTTGGCTTCTACGCGAAGGCAATACGGCAGATTCACTAAAAAAACTGGCGATACAAGATCAAAGAGAATAAATCCAGTCGTTCGAACAGAAAACCCTTGTTCCAAATCCCCAAACGTAAGAAGACGCGAAGAAGCGAACGAGAATAATCTGGCAAAAATGGAGAAGAGAAAGGTCACTCACAGGCAAACGCAGCACTCAAAGGGAGAGCCAGACCCGCTTTCCGCAGGATCGGCCACCGCCGGGGAAGAGGCGGCGTTGGGCACCTCGCCGTTGGCCATTGCTTCTCAAGCGACGAGAATCGTCGTCAGATGAAAGGAAGGCGTGCGCTGCGTCGGTTGCGCACGGATCTATCGTTATCTAAACCCGAGGCATTCATCGAATGTGGCCTCGCTTTTTCAAGCCAGATTCCAACTTGGCGCAGCTTTTCCTTAATTTTCCACAAATTTGTAAATTTAATTTTAAAGTGATTTATTTTTTTGTGGTAAGAGGTGATATTAAGCCTAACCACTGTTCGAAATTGGCGACCATTTCACGAATGTCAATTTTTAATCTTAACCGACCGTTACAGGACCGGGTTATTTAAAGAATTATAATTTTATAAATATTTATAAAAGGACCGGTACTTATTCAAATTATCTATTTATCCCTTTAGTCAAAACTCATATAGTTTAATTACTTTTTTTTTATTATTTTTTTATAATCTAGATATTTAGGCATTCAATTCAACTAATCTGAAAAGTGAACAATCTAACCTCACAGATCAATCACTAGATAAATCTAAAAAACATAGATAGATTCTAATATATACACTCAATATCACCAATAATTCAAATTGCATAGAAAATATTCAATATGAGATTTGAACTCTTATTCTATGAGAATCATTCTTACATTTTAGCATGACAGTGTTTCCTATGGGAGTACTTATTTTTTTATCTTTGCTACCTTAAGAAATGATATTATTATTCGCTTCTATTTTTTATTCTTATAACATTACTTCCTTCAATATCAAACCTTATATACCTCATCAAAGTTACCTTCTTTATATTTATTTTGTAGTCTAGGGTCTAAAACTCATGCAAGTAAATAAATATCAAAATATGATAAAATATTTTTTCTATTTTACTTTCATTGCTAATATGTAAGGAGATATAAATTCATTCATGATGTATTAATTTAAAGTTAGAGTTATACTATAAAAATCATCATAACTAAATGAAAAAGTAAGATAAAAAATACTAAAAAATTATTCAATTATATCATTAAAAACTGTAAAAAATATAAATACTATTAGATATATTTTATTAGTGTGAAAATAAATATATATTAGTATTATTAGCATTTCATGTAAAAAATATAATAATTATCTGTATTAAAATAAATTTTGTAATAATTGATATATTAAATTTCAACATTACATAATTTTTTAAAAAATATTTCATTAATTTTATAAAATTTACCTTTTTATTTCGTTACACTAGGATACAACCATATTAAGTAATACAAATTTTAATTGGGTTAATTTGATTTTTAAAAAAGAATTTATTTTACACACATAAATTTGAAATATGACATGCATAACGAATATGAAAAAATAAACTACCATATAAATTTAAATTCATCAATACTTATAATATTAGAACTAACATTATCAAATAATATTGAAAAAAATTTATAACTTAATACATGTACTTCTAAATTAAGCATAATAATTTAATAATGTTGTGAGTAGTGTGTGATTTATCAAAGACCCGAACATATATTTTTTTAATTGTCCAAGATTTATCAATTTAATGATAAATCACACTCATATATGAATGAATTTGTCAAGCTCTGCCTCGAAGCCGTTTATATAACCCTTCTTTGGTCGCCCGGAGCTTCGCTAGTCACTTGAATAGGTGTTAATGTGGTTGCAACTTTTTGTCCATGTGATAATGTTAACAAAACTGTCCGATCAATTAGAAGCCCTACGGTATCATGCAGAAAGTCAAATTTGATCTTGACTTAATTTGCTTGGATTATTGATAACGTCATCTCTCAGTGGCCTGGAATTTGGTTTGGTCGGTGCGGTCCAATTGATATGGTCGTCTGGACCTTTTAAATTTCCTCATAGAGAGTTATTAGCATCTAGTCGTTTTAGACTCCCTCCGGTCGCCTAGAACTATCAAACCTTGTTTCCCTATTGTGATTGCCCATAATGGGTAGCATAGAAAGTGTAAAGTTACTCACACTTATTTGGATTTAGATACTCAGCTACCAACTGACTCATCTAAACTGAGTTGTCCGGTTATAGCTCTTAGCTAATTCCATTTGGCCTTGTCGGTCATGCTTAAACTTACTCCACTAAAAACAAAGTTCAGGTTATCGTAAACAAAGTTCAAAGAAATAAATTACTATAAGATAAAAAAAAAACACAGCTGATCAAAATTTATTTAAAAAGAACTTCTAAACCCCTAAAAGTTCTGCTATGCGAGAAGGTAGAAGATAGGATCGTAGTTGTTAAAAAAAAATTCTAGGAAATAAAACAAAGCTTAAGTAGGGAGAAGCATTCATCACTAGTCTCTGACTATTGTTAGATTGCTACTGAAATATTACAACTATGTTGTCGCCAAATGCTGCACTTTGGATAAGGACCAAAACGAGCAATTTCGCTGCACGCTGGAGAACACACGACCATAGGACACAGAGGAACTTCACGGAGGACCACGTTGTTGCAAGTGTCGAGGAACTCTACCGCGGAACGTCAAAGGACCACGCTGCCACACGTAGCCAAGGAACTCCGTTAAGGAATGCATAGAAATTGTAAACTAAATAATAATTTTTTCTTATTTTCCTTTTTCTGATCGAGACAAGCTCGACTGACGTACTCCAGCATGGCCCAGGATTAGGTGTGGCTCGGCCAAACTGCCTCGTGTACGCCCGTGCTGATGGATTCCCTCCCATTCAAAACCCTTGTTTTTTGTAAAGTCATTTTCGCTCAAGTCGAAGGCAGCCATCCCCTCGCGAAAGCTTAGTTGCCCTTTCGCCTTCTCCCGACTCGCACACACCCTCTGCTTTACTTTTATATCCCCACAATTCTGGAACCTTCACATCTTCGTACTTCCGATCACCGACGCCCTTCCTTCTCTTCTCTTCTAATCGAATGAACGGCTCTAGCGCCACCGACGCCGCTGCGGCGGCGCAGGCCGATGGCAGCGTGGGCGTAGCACCCCGCGGCAACCTCGTTAAGATCAAGGTTCTCCGCGGCACCCAGTTCCTAGACGTCTCCGTCCCAGTCGAATCCACCTTCGGTAGATCCCCTTCACTTTACGAATTCCATCGCCCCTATTGATCCCTCCCTTCTTTTGTTTCATTGACTATGATGATCGATTCATGGTTTTAAGGGGAGCTGAAGAAGGTACTTGAGAAAGAGACTGGTCTGGAGCCGCACGAACAGCGGCTCTTATTCCGGGGCAAAGAGAAGGATGATGATGGCTGCTTGCGCATGGCCGGTATCAAGGACATGTCTAAGGTCGTGCTTTTAGAGGACCCTGCGAGCAAGGCGCGGAAGTTCGAGCAGATGAAGCAGGATCTGTATATGAAGAAGGCCTACGATGCAATCGCTGCTGTGAGAGCAGAAGTGGACAAGCTCGCCACCAAGGTCAGCGCCTTCCCTGCGTATCACCTGGTAATCTTCTATTTTCCTTCCAAATTTCATTAAATCCAGTTTATTTATGAGGTAGGTGTCAGCTTTGGAGGCTGCCGCTCATTCAAGCATGAAAGCTGATGCTAAGGACTTTGCTGTTTTGACTGAGTTGCTCATGATGCAATTGTTGAAACTGGACGGCATTGAGGCCGAGGGCGAAGCCAAAATGCAGAGGAAGTCAGAGGTGAACATATGCATCTAGATTTTACTGAAATTAGAATAAATTTAGTTTTATTCTATAGTTAGTTGCATTATTTATTAGCTAATTTTGTTTAGTATCCAGCTACTAAACTTTTGTTTTCATCTCATCCACATTCTATTATCAGATATGAAATCCTTTTCCTCCTATCAATGCATCTAACAACAAAAGTTTGCCCTATTTTATGGTTTTGCTAATATGATTTCTCGATGTTGAGATATTAAGTGCCCATATAAGAGCAATCAAACTAAGTATTTGATGATTTGGAACTTTCATGCTTTGCTTTCCAACTTCCAATAGACTAATGATGCCAGGTTTGAATGTAGTTATTTTCTTATGTCTTGACTTAATACGGCTCAAAGTTCTGTGCAGCCACTTAATGCATTAGGTACTTATTTACTCCACAAATTTACTCTATTTGTTTTTTATTTGAATTTGATATCCTTTGACCTTTGCTCATGGGGTAAATGCAACTACATGAATATCTAGTGTGCTAGTAGGGCCTAACAGTAAAGATGGATCTTAGATCCTCTCAGAACACTGGACCTAAGACTTCAATAACTAGTATGGCAGTGCTGTGCCAGGAGCTTCACTATAGGTGCTGCCTCTACAACCAACGAATCTTCAGATGAAAGACTCCAAAGGATTTGTAGCATTTGCAAACCTTGCTCAACCATTATTGCCATGTCAAGGATGTGATGCCGGATCTAACTTCTACTCATATTGAATCTCCAACGGAAACCTTTATTGGCTCCTGAGATGGCACCGCCACTACCACTGCCATGTGATTTGGAGGAGCTTGAAAAGGCAATGCCTAATGGCACTTCCAAAGTTGACGTCCATCAAAGACTCTAAATTGGGTTTACAACAACCAGCTGCTTTACAAGCTAGTAAAATGGATCTTGGAGGGGCAATGCTAATAAATCAATGGTGATAGATGAAAGAGAACCTCAGAGACAAATTCAGATTGTGGGAGTTGTGGACACTGTTTATAGCTGAAACTGAGGAACTCTTGTACTATCCGATTTTAAGCTTCCACCTCTACCCATCTACAATGGAACTATGACACCTAGGCCATTGCCATTATGAATTTACTGTACAGTTTTTTTTTGGCAATTCCAAGAGCAGTTGCATGCCATTGGTATACGAATCTCCCTATAAGTTCCATGGCTATTTTCAGTAAATTCACTCAGAATTCGAGGAACTTGTTGCCAATTGCTAGACCAAATATGAATGCAAAAATTCTGTTGACAATAAAGGAACATCTAGATGAGATTCAGAGATTATGTTGAGATTTAATGTAGAAGCTCAAACCATATCAGATACTTTTGGTGGTCCCTTTGATGGTAATTAGTGGATTGGACTCGATTATCTAGAATTTATCTTTGAACTTTATAACATACCATCAATGCCTACTATGAGTTTTTGGCGAGAGCTATCCGATTTTACTGATCTTAGATTGCTAGAGAAGTCAAAGAAGAGTTTCAACATCATGCTTGGAATGGCCAAGAAGTCCAAAACTGATATGAGAAGAAGGTTGAGGCCTGAGAGATTGGATAGTTTTAAAAACAAAGTATACTCATCTAAATACTAGTCATTGTTCCATCTTGATTGCAATCAAAGGAAAAAAATTGCTATGGAAGCCGACTTTAATGGATTCTCTGGCAGAGAGAGAAGCATAGATAAGTAGTGTTAGTATCACAAAGACTATGACCATGACACAAATGAATGCCAACAGTTGATGGAAAAAATTGAAAAGTTTATAAAGAGAGGTTGACTAAAGAATTTTGTTGCAAAGCCAATGAATAAGGGGGAAGAGAAACTAATTGAGGCTTTTCTTGTTTTGCACCATCCCATAAGTGTAGTAAACATGATTGTTAGAGGTTTGGTTGCTTGTTGAACTTTTCATGATATATGCAGCCTTAGCTTATTAAGCAACACTTTGTTTGAACTAAGAGGCCAAGGGAAGAGAAACATGATCCCTTCTTTTATAGGAGCATATTGCGTGAAGACTTAAGTTAGAGGATGATGATAGGGTTTATGTTACTAGATCTTGATCTAGAAGTGTTGCAAATGTTCTCTTCATCTATGCCTTTAGAAAACTTATTTTACTATGGGTAAGTTGATTCCTATTCACATAGCTCTAATGTAGTTTATCAAAGATTTGTTCTCTGTAATCAGCTCTCATCAAGAGGACAGTTGTGTTAGGTTATAATCAATGTTAAAACATAGACAAATATTATGCATGAATCCATGAAACTATTTCCCTAATGCTAGGGTTGTTCTCCCGAAGGAACGTGCTGTCGGGTTCGATTACAATGTTTTTGCAAAGATCGCTACATCTTCATGAGAACTTGGATGTAATATTAAATATATAAGAGTTCTCACAGGAAGAACAACAAGAGATAAAATAGATAAGAGAGAAGACAAAGATGATAAAGAACTCTAATTAAGTTATGGTATATAGGACATAGTAAAATGAGACATGAAATAGATATTATTGTGTAGATATTTTGGTAGACGATGAAGTATAAGTAGTTAGAAAGTAAGATAAGATTATAATTCTAAGGTGAGTAAAATTAAAAGAAACTATTAATGTAATTAGCATATATGCATCTCAAGAAATATTAGATGAAAGGCATCAAACTTAGGCTTTGAGAAGATCTAAATGAGGTAGTACAAAACATTTTGACAAACAAGACTATTTTAATAGGAGATAGGAAAACTATATCTTATCGACAGCTTGATACAAACAAACATCTATAGAATAGTTAAAGCGAGAGATAAGAAAATAAGAAATCTTACTCAAATAAGATGTATTAAAGATGAATGTAATAGGGAACTAGTGAATGATGAGGAAATAAAAGAACTTTTTAATGAAGGGTTAGATGACCAACTTAACTTAGAAAATATAAGTCGAGCATAGTAATTATGGATGATAGAGGTATGAAAGTGCCTAAGGAAGTAGGATATTGAATGACTTACGAAGTTATTCAACCTTATATTGAAAATAAAGAAAATGACTAATAATCAATGAAGGACTAAGTACTTTCGTCCCCTGTATAAAAATAAAGTAGACATAAAATTGTGTAAATTATAAGGACATTAAGCTAATGAACTATATTACGAAACTGTTGGAAAAAACTTGAGGAAGGAGACTAAGCTGATCGAAAGTCAATTTCAAAGGTCGACAATGAAAAGTATACATTTTCTTAGATAACTAATTGAAAAGTAACTAGAAAAAAAAGCAAATTTACATATGTATTAATTGACGTAGAAAAAACTTATGATAGAGTTATAAGAAAAATTATGTGGAGAATTATAGACAAGAAAGATTTCAGTGTAGTATATATCGAGACAATTAAAGATATGTATGATGATGTAATAACAAGAATGAAGACAGTTGGATTAGCTCAAGCGTTTTCTATAAAAATAAAGTTATATCAAGTATTAACTCTTAGTCCATATTTTTTTACACTAGTTATGGAACTCACTGGGCACATCCAAGATAAGTTATCATAGTGTATGTTGTTTGTAGATGATATTATTTTGGTTGATGAAACCCATGAAGAAGTAAATATTAATCTTGAATTTTGATCGAAGATATTAGAAGTTAAAAGTTTTAGACTTAGTAGTATAAAAATAAGATATCTGGAATTTAAGTTTAGTAGTAGTAGATAACAAGAGAATTATTAAGATAGAAGATGATGAGTTACCTCTAATGAAAGGAATTCTTTTTCCAAAAGGATGGAGGAGTTAGAAATGTTTTACATAAGATAAAAGGAGGATGGTTGAAATAGAAGAGGGTTTTAGCTATTCTTTGTGATCGTAAGATGCTTATAAAATTTAAAGGAAAGTTTTACAAAATGATGGTTAAATCTGATACATTTTACAAGCAGAAGATAAGAATTACAAAGATGAACATGTTAAAGTGTTTGTGTGGACATACAAAAATGGATAGAGAAGAAATGAGAACATTGGACAAAAACGTTAAAGTTGCACCTATTGAAGGAAAACACAATGCATTTAAGATGCTATGGATATGTTCTTAAGTGACTAATAAATGTTCTAGTTCGGCGATGTATAACGTGACAAATATGTACATTAATTGAGGAAGAGGGAGATAAAATAAGACTTGTTTAGCAACGATAAAATAGAATAAAATTCATTTAAATATAAACGATGGTATCGTAGGGGATCAAGGCCAATGGCGTAGAAGGATACATATTGTGATCCCATTATTCAGAAAGTTATGCAAGTTCAATATAAATTATTGGAACAAAATATGAACTGACAATCCAATAGTGTGGCCTTTTTTTTGCTAACAATTCCTTTATTACTTCAGCAATATATTATGTTCACTTTATGCCAAATTGCCAGTTTATCAACTATCTAAAGTCATGTGGAAGCACATTGCGATAATCATCGTCAAGTTGAGTTGCATTTTTTCCAACTACTTAAGGTCAAATACAACTAGAGTTTTTTTCCTTCATTAATTATTGATCAAAGTTGTACTGTTGACAATTTTTTTTTACTTAATTATTTTTTAACCTATGATAATCTTTTTTTAATCTTTTTCATTATAACCTTCCACTCTTATAGCTTTAAGTCTTTTAACTTTAGTCACCATTGAATGTGTCAATGATAACATTCTATTATATATTAAAGCTACATTTAATTTCCCTCATATGCTAATATCTTTTATTTTAGCTAAAGAGGAACACGACTATCACACACAGACTCTAGAAGCTTTTATTTTAACACCATTTTGATTATCTAGTATTAATTTGAAAACAACTTTGACTTACCTTTAATGCAAGGCTATAGCTATTGGAAAATCATTTATCAATTAATACAATATTTTTTCTTGAATATGATTATAGTTAATTAATTAATTTAATATTTATTTAAAAACATATCAATTGGTGGCAAAATGCGACTTCGCTCGCCCCCAGCGCATTAAAAACATATCAATGAGGTTTAATGAATGTGTATAAATAACTACAAGAAAATCATCATTAGCTCTAACAACTATCGTGCATATTTTTATGACATCAATGTCATTATTATAAGCTTTTCCTAATTTGGTAAAACTATATGTAAATTTTTCGCCTTTTTTATTTAAATATTTTTAATAGTTGTCATATTAAACAAATTGCATCTAGGGTATTCTTCCCATATGAAGCCTTAGGGTCATTACCCCAAATTACTTGCAGGACCTTCCTGACTTAAAAATGATTGTTTCATATTTGATCTATTTCTATATTTCATAACTATTTTTTAAAATTTCATAGTTTAACTTATCAACTAATATCTTTATAATTATAAACTATTGTAGATCACTGCTACAACAACAACCAAGCCTTATCGCACTAGGCGGGTCAGATATATGAATCCTTCTACGCCATTGGTTTTTATCCCCTACTATATCGTCATTTATATTTAAATAAATTATTGTAGTTGATCAAGTCTTTGTTTTGCCTTCCCTGTTTGATTTGTCCATTTGTTATAGTTTCACATCGCCTAACTGAAACATTTATTGATAGTTTAAGTACATGTCTGTACCATCTTCAATGTGTCTTCCAGAGTTTTTCACTCTCTCTAATATTTTCATTTTATATCTTGTTCATCACTGTATATCCGTATATCCATCTTAATATTTTCATCTCTGTAACTTTCATCTCTTGCTCATGTGCTCACGTCATAACTCAACATTTACCTCCAAATTATATATCACTTTTATTGTCATTAATTGGAGTAGAATCCTTTTCCTACATCTTATGGGCATCTTTTTAGTTCTCAAAATTTTATTAAATAACATATATTTAACTAAATATTACTTTGATCTTTTAAATTCTTATAAATATCTATAAGAGTATATAATGAACTTGTATTTTTATTCAAAGCTTTTTAAATCTTATTTCATCAAATTTTGTGAACAGTTATATGATTCTTAAATATTTATAATTTTGTCTCCAAAAAATAAATTATTTATAAAAGACTCATAAACAAATTTATAAAAAATATATATATTTTATTTTTATCTTGTATACATCAAACATTTCCTAAGCCTTTGTTGTTTTATAAAAACATTTTTTACATTTTTTTAATGTTTGATGCAATAAGAAATCATGGTCAAATGTAAAATTATTTTTAGTTAAAAAACTTTATTTAGGAACGCTAGGTATTTCTTTGTTTGGAAACATAACTTTTGAAAATAAACCGACGCCATTTTTCTTACTTGCCCACAAGCCCTTCACTTTATTGATAAGTAAACAATTTTTAATTTTATAGCCTTCTAGATGGATTTAGAAAGGCTAATTTGGCCATCCAACATGGGAATGCGAAGTGGTCTAGTAAATTTGTGTGAGCCAAGGCGGCTGATAAAGTCGAGTGATTTGGTCGAGTCAATTAGTTTAGGTGTTTGGTTGGGCCATAAGGCCATTCAGGTCATTTAGTTTGGGTGAGCTGGCTGGGTCGAATAACTTAGTTGGTTTTAGTGGGCTAGATGGAGCAATTAGTTTGACTTGAGGGATCTAGTCTAACCAAACCGTTGCCTCATCAAGCAGATCTTGTGAAGGAAAAATATTTTCTAATATGTGAAAACAAAGGAGACATAAAATTGTGCAATTCAATTGGTCATGAGTCATACCTTGAAATTTTAGAAAAGAATGATAAAAAAAAATTAAGGAGACTAAATTGATTGAAAAACAATTTTTTTATATTTGGATGACCAATAATAATCGAAGCATCTTCTCAGACTACAAATTGCACAGATATTCGTTGACTTTATTAAAACAATATAATAGTCCTGAAAGAAATAATATGAAGAATTCTAGAAAAGTAAAGTGGTAGCATAACATATATTGAAATAATTAAAGAATATACTAGCATGTAACGAAAAGAGTGAAGATTTAAGGCGGATTAACCGAAGCATTTTCTATAAAGATAAAGTTGCATTAAGGTTCATCTCTAAGTCTCAATTTTTTACACTAATCATAGATGAACTTATTAAACACATTCAAGACGCATATGGTGCATTTTATTTATAGATGATCTTGTTTTGGTAGATGAAAAACATGAACAAGTAAATGTTAAACTCGAATTTTGATGGGAAACACGAGAAGAGAAAAGTGAAAGGTTACAAACTGAAAATATGGAATTTAAGTTTAACAATATTAAATATAGTAAGGCAATTGTTAAAATAGAAATGACGAGTTGCTTATAACTGAGAGTTTTAAGTATTTATGATTGTTTTTGCAAAAAGACAGAGAGGATGAGAGATGTAAAAGCAAGATAATTGAAATGGAGGACAGTTGTTCTTTGTGATCGTGAACTATCTCTAAAACTTGAAATGTAGTTCTACAAAATGGTAGTTAGAGGTACGATGTTACATGGAGTTGAGTGTTAGGCTATAACTCGAGTGCACAATCAAAAGATGAAAGTTACAATGAGAATGTTAAGGTGGATGTGTAGACATACGAGGATAGACGAGATAAGAAATGAGAATATTAGAAAGAAAGTCGATATTGCGCCTTATTGAGGAAAGACTTAGAGAGATGTGTTTAAAACGATACAAATGTCAACGTACTTAGATAACCAATAAATACTCCAGTTAAGTGATGTGAGACAAAGCGAAAGACTCACAAAGACTTGGTTACCAACGATAAAACAAA
>JBBPFP010000032.1:4114669-4125491 GCA_037974795.1 Kaempferia galanga
TCCACCTGAAAAAATCAGGAGATTTCTAAGTTGGAATCAAGGCAGTCCTTACAGTCATACCCATGCATCATTATTATATATAATACTAACTCGGTTTTGCAAGACTTGTATATTATCTGTACTAACTTTGTTCAGCAGAAAAGTAAAGTTGCCATTGACTAAATGGTTCAATTGATAGAACAAGTTCAATCGACTGATCCAAGGGTGTTCCGTTGACGGAACAAATGGATCAGTCAACGGATAAAGCTACGATCAGAGCAAACATGGAAAGCGATGTTCAGTAGACGAATAACTTGGATCCGTCGATGGAATAACATGATTTTAGGGATCGAACGCTCAAATTAGAACAAATAAGGAAAGCAGTGTTCCGTCAACGGAACATAGGGATCAGTCGATAAAACAATTTAATTTCTGGGATTGAATGGATTGGATCTCAAAAAATAAGGATCAAGGATTAGTCGACGGATAAGTTGATCAGTCGACGGAAAGGATCAGTCGACGGAACGGTTTATCCATCGATCGAACGAAACCTATAAAAGAAAGCCTTGAAACCTATAAAAGAAAGCCTTGGGATCCGAGCTGAATATAATTCCTCTATTCGAAATAACTCTAATTGTGCTTCATTCCGTCGCTGCTGCTACTACATGCAAGTTCTGCTCCTATGATGCCAGAAGACTCACCGACAACCAAGCTTCATCTTATTCATTTATTGTCGATATATTGCACTTGTATTTTATTATATTGTTACTTGTACAACTTATTTATTTAGTTTAGTGGATTGCCCAACGAAAGCGATCAAGGATCGCCGGCCTTAGAGTAGGAGTCAGTTAGGCTCCGAACCAAGTAAAAAACTAAAGTGTGCTTTCTAATTCAGTTTTCCTTTTTCCCTATTTCCATTTCGCTGTGTGCCCGAGTTTTCCAAAAGATTTTCGCATAGATAAGAAAAGTTTTTAAACGACGAGATTCACCCCTCATCCTCAACGATCCTACAATTGGTATCAAAGCAAAGACTCTTAATTTTGGTGCAACTACCAATTAAGAATTTCTTTTCTTTATTTTTATTTGTTATTCATTGTATTTTTTTTTCCTTCTATCGCACTACTTACCGACGAAGTCTTGGAATTTCTGTTAAATTTTCTTTACAAGAATGATGGCACAATCGGAAGGATATTCCACCATACGTCCTCCACTCTTCAACTAGAATGATTTCCCTTACTGAAAAAGGAGGATGAAAGTCTTCCTCAAAATGGACATCAGCCAATGGGTTTGCATTCGCCAAGGATACAAGCTTTTAAGTGAATGCAGAACTTCTCGTATAGGAAAAATGGGTTGACAAAATAAAGAGGAAGATCCAAATTGACTCAAAAACACTCAATATGCTCCAATGCAGACTAATAAAGGAAGAGTTCAACCAAATTGGTCCATACAACAACGTCAAAGATAGATTAGTCGAGCTACATGGAGTACTAATGAAACCAAGATAACCAAACAAGATCTTCTATTAAATCAATTACTTAATATTAAAATGAAGGAAGGCAAGACCACAAACCAACTCCATACAAGGATCAAGTACATTCTCAACGGTCTACGTCTCATCGAACAACAAATCGATAATCACAACCTAATAAGGTATGTACTAAACTCGTTCCCCCGAAACTCCTTATAGACATCTATTGTAGATGTGTATAAAGTTTTAAGGAATCTTTCTAAAATTCGATTAGAAGAACATTTTTACGAATTTGAACTACACAAGCAATCTAACTCAAGTCAAACCGAGAAAGGTATTGCCCTTGTTGCACGACCATGCAAGGAGCCGAAATCGAAAGCGTAAGTCAAGCACGAATATGAAGACGAGTCTGAAACTCAATCGAAGAACAATTGGTAAATATGATCCGGTAAACTTTAAATAATTTAAAACTTGAATTAAATTTGAAACTTTAAATAATTTAAAGATTTATTTAAAATAAAAACTAATTAAATTAAATTTAAAACTTTAAATAATTTAAAACTTTAATTCAAATAAAACTTAAATTTAAAACTTTATTTACAATAAAACTTAATTAAATTAAATTTAAAGCTTTAAATAATCTAAAACTTTAATTAAACTAAAACTTAAATAAATTAAATTTAAAACTTTAATTAATTTAAAACTTAATTAAATTAAATTTAAAACTTAAGTTAAAATAAAACTCAATTATATTAAATTTAAAATTTTAATTAAAATAAAACTTGATTAAATTAAATTTAAACATAATTAAACTTAAGCTCAATTAAATTTAAACTTATTAAAATTCAACTAAATTAAATTAAAACAAATTACAAATCTTAAACTAACTATCAATTCCTACTTTATGGGTAAGAATCCAAGTGGATTCGGAATAGTGTTTGCCCTAGACACATGACCGGAGATTACACTAAATTCACAACACTTAAACTCAAGAGCTTAGAATTGGTTGCTTTTGGAAACAATGACATACTTAAGGTAATCAATTCAGGTAATATTAAACTTGAATCAAATTTTATTATTCGAAAAGTGTTACTTGTTCAAAACTATTATTTTAGCTTACTAAGCATTAGCCAAGTATATGATGCTGATTATGAAATTAAGTTTTCATCCTCTGAATGCTCAATAAACTATACTAAAAACTCTAACATCAAACTTAAGGGCTTTAGACATAACAATATTTATACAATAGACTTATCAAAATCCTCAATCAAGTGTCACTTGACACAACAAGAGGAAACCTGGCTATGACATAAGAAACTATCTCATATACTCATCTTAGGAATTTTATAAAACTCACTAGATTAGTTAAAGGGTTACCAAAAATATCAAACTTAGAAGATAAGTTTTGTAATGCTTGTCAACCAGAAAAACAAACTAAATCTACACATAAACTAACTAACCAAAATCGAACTAATAATATACTTGAACTCCTGCATCTACACATCTTCGATTCACATAGCATTAAATCTATAAATGGAAGCGTATATTGTTTAGTCATAATAGATGGCTATTCTAAATATACATGGGTAAAATTCTTAAAACATGAAGGTGAAACCTTTAAAATGTTTAAAAATTTCTCTAAACAAATAGAAAATGAAAAAAGTCCGAAAATTAAAAGAATTAAGAGTGACAACGGAGGAGAATTCAAAAATCATAGATTTAATAACATTTGTTTAGAAAATGGTTATCATAGAGAATTCCCGTGTCCCAAAACACCTCAACAAAATGGTATAGTAAAAAGAAAAAATCACACACTTTAAGAAGCCAGTAGGACACTATTAAACAAATTTAACTTGCCCAACTATTTCTAAATTGAAGTTGTTAACACGACATGCTACGTCTAAAATAGAATTACAATAAACAAAATACAAACTAAAACACCTTATGAAATATATCTTAATAAAATATCAAACATTAAATACTTTAAATTATTTGGAATGTAAAGTTCACATCATAAACACACGTGAACACTTAGGCAAATTTACCTCAAAAATCGAAAATAGAATCTTTCTAGGCTACTCATTAAATATTAGAGCCTACAAAGTTTATAACAAAATAGAAAAAAAACAATGAATGTAACATTTGATGAACATTCTAACTCTAAAGATTTCAATTTAAATCAAAATCAAAAATTAATTTTCTACTTACCTGACAATAATCAAGGGGGAGTTAATGAAACCCCAATTATCAATCAAGAATAAGATGAACAAACTCCACAGCAAGAAGGAATTCACACTTAAACGTTAAGTGACCCAAATCTAACAAACAATATAAATGGTAAGAACTAATCCAAACCACCCAATTGATCAAGTGATAGGTGACCCATGTTCAAGGGTTAAAACTAGAACAGCCCTTAGAAACACAAGTCAAATCGCACTAATATCAAAAATAGAACCAAAAACTATAGACGAGGCTTTACACGATCCAGATTGGGGCATAGTCATGTAAGAGGAACTAGCTCAATTCAAACGTAACGAAGTTTGGGACTTAGTCCCTCCACCTAAAAATAAATCAATAATAAACACTAAATGGATTTTTCGAAATAAGTTAGATGATAAAGGTGAAATAATATGAAATAAAGATAGATTAATGCCAAGGGGTTTAGTAAAGTAGAAGGGTTAGATTACGATAAAACTTATGCCGCATTAGCTGGACTCGAATCTATAAGAATGTTGCTAGCCTACGCAACATATAAAGGTTTCAAGCTCTACTAAATGGATGACAAACCTGCATTTCTAAACGAACTAATCAAAGAAAAGGTCTAAGTATGTCAACCGCCAGGGTTTGAAAACATAGATTATCCTAACCATGGTTTTTAAACTTAAGAAAGCCTTAAACAGTCTTAAACAAGCTTCCTAGAACTTGGTATAAAAGACGATCGACATTCCTAATATCAAAATGATTCAACCAAGGTCGAATTGATTCAATTTTTTTCTTAAAGACCCATGAAATAAAAATCGTCATAACCCAAGTATATGTTGATGACATAGTATTTAACTCAACTAATTCAGGATTTTTAAAAGAATTTATAATCTTAATGGAAAAAAAATTGAAATGAGTCTAGTAGGCAAGTTAACCTTTTTTCTAGGTTTACAAATAAAACAAATTAAAGACAGAAATTATGTACATTAACAAAAATATACAAAAAAAAACTACTTAAAAAATTTGTAATGGAAACACTAAAGAAATATACACACCAATGGCAACTATTAACAACTTAGATAATAACCCAAATGAAAACCGGCTGACTTATAATATTATAGAAGTGCAATAGATAACCTACTAGATTTAACTACAAGCCGTCCACATATTCTATTTGCAGTTAGTGCATGTGCAAGATATTAAATTTGTGTACAAGAATCTCATTTGACAAGAATCAAGAGAATCTTTAGGCACTTAAGAGGCACAATCAATGTAGGCATGTGGTATCCTAGAACTAGTTTTGAACTCTTAGGATTTTTTGACTTAAATTATTCCGGCTGCAAGGTAGATAGAAAAAGCACAAGTGGTTGTCAATTATTGGGATCATCATTAGTGTTTAGTAGACAGCAACAGTGTGTTACTTAATCTATTACTAAGGCAGAGTACATAGCTATGGGTGAATGTGTTGCACAACTCCAATAGATAATGCATCCATTAAAAGACTTCTACTTAGAATATGAAAAACGTTAAAATATTTATTGACAATATAAGTTCAATCAATCTAACTAAGAAATTGAACTCAATTATATTGAGTCCAAATCAAATTTGGTAGACATTTTGACAAAACGATTACCTAAATTCGAATTTAGTCAATTACGACGAAAATTAGGTATGTGTGTTATAAAATAGAATTTATTTTTCAAACTTGATATTTTTCAAAACTATATATTTTTAACAAAAAAAATTAATCCCAAATTGACTAGAATTAGTATAGGAAAGAACCCTAGTACTCATGATCATATAGATCTAGAAGTTGTGGCATCTCACAAGCACCTATGAGTTACCTTGATTGAGCATTGCTAAACATAAACTGGTGTGCGATGTATAGGATTTACCCAGGCACAGATGTAGATGTAGATATAGTACATCACCATGAACCACAAAGGGGTTTTCGTTTGATTAAAAATTAACCACATTGTGGCTAACTTCTGATACAACTTAATGATTTTTCATATCATTCAAGTTAAAAAAGAAATTAGACATTTTTAATATGTATGTTCAAAAATATTTTTTATATATTAAACAAAATCTTTTGTTGACGAAAAATATTTTTCGTTGACGGAAAAACATTTAACATTTTTCCGTTGACTAAACACACTAATCAATGAATAGAACATAAAAATCAGAGCCTCAAAATTCAAATATTGACACAACTGTTCGGCTTTTCCATCGACGGAACACGTTTTCAATCGACAGATCACTAGAAAGATGAGATGACCACTCAAATTTTCCATCGACGGAACACCCTGTTTCAATCGACAAATCACTAACAAGTGTCCCGATTCGCTCGGTTCCTTGGATTCGTCGACGGAACCCCTTTTTCAATCGATAGATCACTGAAAAAGCTTTAAAAACCACAGCTTTTAATAGATTCGTCGACGGATCAATTCCTTTAAAACAGAACCAAGCCCGAGATCAAAAGCAATCCACCTTCGATCCTCTTCTTCTCTTTTCTCGACTCGGGATCCAACGTGGGCATATCCTACGAAGCTTCCGAAGTCTTCGACCCCCTCCTAAGTGTCATTTTCCTCTCTCAATTATGCAACTTTATTTACAAAATTTACCTAACTCTGCAGACAAAGAGTTCGTAAGACCGCCCAAATGCAGGCTAGTTCCTCTAATGCCAATGAAGATCTTAGATTTCCTACCGATGAATTGTGTCGATCTTTCACTTTAAAAAATTTTGGTCTTGTTGGCATTAGGTTTAGACATTCCATTTTGTACACAGTACTGCCCTGAAGTATTATCAATCATTATTAGTTACAATGCTTAGTCAAATGTCAATTTTATGCAACCCTGAACTTGATGAATTCAATTTACCAAAACAAGGGTCGCAGATGTAGATATAACTTAATCTTAATTCATTTCGACAATTCTTGCGGACTAGACCTTCTGGTAACAAATTTTGTTATTTTCCTAACTATACAAATCCATTACTTGAATCCTACTCAGCCTTAACTCTTGATTTGATGTATGCCCAATTCTTTGAGGGTCCTTGTGTCACTCCCATGCAATCCATCAATCTCAGAGACAATGCTTTTTATAAAGCGGTAGTCTCTTGTGTTTTGCCTTTAGGATCCAAAGATCAATCTATCATCTGACTAGTACACCTATTTCTTATGTATGCTCTCCGACAGCAGCTAGACTTAGACATTGGGTTGTGGGTCTTTAAAGTAATCATTCACTGTTCCAGATATAAAACTGTCGACATGGTGTATGACCACATTCTTACTTCATATATTGGTACTTTTGGCATCAACACCGCTATAGGAGATAACACTATTCAAAGAAACTTTGATAAGATAGGACTTAGGCAGTTATCTTTAGCTGGCATTAGAGTGACTCCGCAAGACTTGGTCTTCAAAGCCCGACATCCACGAGACCTACTGAGCAGGAGATGCCACCTGTTGATGTTGAGTTACCAGTTCACTCAGAGCCTCAAAGCCCATTATTAGGCGATCCTTAAGCTCCTCTTACGCCACTAGATTATAGCGACGTCTACACTTGTCTTCGAGACGACATTTTTGGCCGATTCAACTCACTCCAGACTTCATTTCAGTAGTATATGGATAGTCATTTCGACTCACTCCGACATCACTTTGATAGTCGTTTCGACAAAGCAATACAATACACTTGGCGAGCACTACAATGTCCTACAGAAGGAGAAGGGAGAGTTGTTCTCCAGCAGAGGACTAGACGTGTTTTACCCTTCTATGTATGCTCTAGTTTTTATGAATGAACTATGTGATATTTTGGTTGAACTTATGCATATTTGGTTTGAACTTATCTATATGATATTTTGACTATGTTTGCTTACCTTATCATGCATTACTTTTTGATAAATGTCAAAGGGAGAGTGTAAGTATTAAAGTCAAAAAGGGGGAGTGAACTCAACAATCATTCATCTTATTTTTTACGTGCAATTAAAGCAAAATATATTTTTCTAACTTTAAATACGTATTGTTATACGTCAAAAAGAGGGAGATTATTAGTGCAGAATACACTGATAATTAAACTTGTATTTTGATGTATGACAAAGAGTTTAAAGTCAGAACACATATATTTGATATGCTTGTTAAATATGCAGACTTAATCGATCTTGAGGACCAGACACTAAACAGAAGTCCTGGGCTGGGAGGACCGGACTCGTAGAAAGTCTAGATAGATTAGAAAGATCGGATATCTAGCAAGAGGACTTGGTGGGTTAATGTAGACCTGATATCGAGGCGAAAAAAGACTTGGGTCAGTGATCGGACGTCAAGCATGGATGTTTGACATGCAGTAAGTGAGGTAGGCTCCTGGAGGGAGTGCAATGAGGTCATTCCTAGTAGGGACAAACCTTAGGCGCTAATCAAACTGAAAATAAAAAATATCAGGAGGCTTCTAAGTTGGGATCAAGACAGTCCTTACTGTCATACTCATTCATTATTATTATAAATTTGCTACCTCGGTTTTGTAGAACTTCTATATTATTTATGCTAACTTTTTTTTACAGAAAAGTGAAGTTTTCATTGACTAAAGGGTTCGATTCAATCAACTGATCCAAGAGTGTTCCGCCAACAGAACAAATAGATCAGTCAACGGATAAAGCTACGATCAGAGCAAACATGGAAAGTGACATTCAGTAGACGAATAACATGGATCTGTCACTGGAACAACATGATTTCAGGATCAGACGAATCGGATCAGATCAAATAAGTAGAGTGTTCCATCGACGAAGCAGAGGGATCAGTCAACGGAAAACGGAACAACTTAATTTTTGGTATCGGACGGATCGGATCACAATAAACAAGGAAAGATCAGGGATTAGTCGACGGAACGGAATAATTTATCCGTGAACGAAGACTATAAAAGAAAGCCTTGGGATCTGAGCTGAATACAACTCTATTCGAAATAACTCTAACTCTGCTTCATTCCGTCGTTGCTACTACTACATGTGCAAGTTCTGCTCCTACGACGCTGGAAGACTCACCAACAACCAACGCTTCATCTTATTCAATTATTGTCGATATATTGCCCTTGTATTTCATTATATTATTACTTGTACAACTCATTCATTTAGTGGATTACCCAACGAAAGCGATCAAAGATCGCAGGCCTTGAAATAGGAGTTGGCTAGGCTCCCAACCAAGTAAAAACCAAAGTGTGTTTTCCAATTCTGTTCTCCTTTTTCCTTATTTCTATTCCACCGCATACTCAAGTTTTTCGAAAGATTTTCAAAAAGAAAAATTTTCAACGGCCCTACACATATAGGTTTCCAATTGGTTTTCTTGATTAAATGTTAATTGAATGGCAACATTGACCACCTCAAAATTCGTGTACTAGCCAAAGGCTATACTCAGATTTTAAGTGATGACTACGTTGATACTTCTCCAATTGGCCAAGATTACTACAGTATGTCTCTTCTCCTTTTATTGGTTCCTATGTTTTTAGTTTAGAATTGTTGATAGAGATAAATTTTCAATTGTGTAATTCAGATGGAGTCGTACTAACAATCACAAAGAACATTTAACGCCCTCCACAATTCAACCATCTTTCTTTTATCTTATGTAAAATATATCCCTATCAACCCTTCCATCCTTTTGCAAAAAATGATCCTAGAAACTTAAATTCATCATCACCTACCTTAACAATTACCTTATTACGTCTAATCCTACTAAACTTAAATTCCATATATTTTATCTTTGTCTACTAAGTCTAAAACCTTTCAATTCCAGTATCGCTTTCCAAGATTCAAGCTTAGCATTTACACCTTTACGTTCACGTGTCTCATCGACCAAACCAAGATCTGCAAACACCATGCACTATGGTAACATGTCTAGGATGTGTTCAGTAAGTTCATCATGACTAGTGTCAAAAGGTATGATCTTAGAGTTGATCGTTAATGGATCCTTATCTTTACAGAGAACACTTCAGTTAATCAATTTGTAGTCTTCACTCTTGTCATTATATTCTTACATATATTTAATTATTTCAATATACACTAAGCTAACTCTTTCCTTTTTAGAATTCTCCATATATTTTCTCAGAACTCTATCATAATCTTTTTTTAAATCAATGAATATCATGGGTAAGTCTTGCTTCTTTTCCCTATACTTTTCAATCAATTGTCAGATAAGATGTACAATTTCTATTGTTGACCTTTCAAATAAAAACTACCACATGCGACGACATATACAATAGCAATGTGTAGACATAGATGCCTTTCTACAATGGCATTGTGGTTATCACAAGTCTTAAAAACCTCTATTGTGCTTCCTGACAAACATTTTCTTCTTCTTTGCCACTGTAGATGCCTCTCTTCCTCCTCTAAATGGCAATGAACCTTTTATCCACTACCACTTACTCTCCTCGTGAACCACCTAGACTTCCTCCACTTTTAGTCATCATCTCTCCTCGTTGTCAATGTTGTCCTCATACAACTACCCCTCCTACAATTGCTCCTCCTTTCCCACTTCCTCCTTCTGCTCCTTCAACGTTGTCACCTACAACTACCTATTCACCCCATTTCCCATCTTCCCTTGATTGCCCCTCTTCCTAAACTACCCCTCTAAGTTAGTAACCGCTGTAAGGATATCACTCTTGCTACCATACCTTTTTAAGTGAGTGTTTATCTTTCACATATGCATGTATTGTATGCAGAAAATGAGATACATAAAAAGATGCCTAAGCGCATGAATAAGCTTGTACACAACATAGGTGGATATGTGAATTAGAAGTCCATAAGAAACATGGAAAGTTCTATGTTTGCATTTTATTTTCATAAGTTACTAAATAAACTTAGCTTATTTAATATTCTACTTTTAAATTATAAATTTTTATATTAGGAGCCATAAAGAGGTACATGATCCACCAATATGGACAAAGTAGATCTTGTCACTCATGATTCAATCTCAAGGCATGGAGGCTATTAGCATATAATCACATGGGCATTAGGTTAGGATGGGTTCTACCTTACAAAAACCATGCATTAGACTTGTATGTTCCAAAGGTCTAGCTTCTTTGCTAAAGACAAGGAAGGTTCTTGAGATGTGGATGTTGTTAGGACCTTGATGTCGGCTAGAGGGGGGATGAATAAGCCGGTCACCCACGTCGCTTCCTACGTTGTTAGCG
>JBBPFP010000032.1:4185304-4196174 GCA_037974795.1 Kaempferia galanga
CAAGTTTATACTATTAACAGCGCACATCAACATGCACGCCGCGGATAATACTATTAACGGTGTGCTTTTAATGTGAGCTGTTAAAAGCAAGCTGCGAAAAGCTATTTTTGTTGTAGTGAATATTTCCTCTCAAAATTACTTGCTTTCAAAGAATTGTTGGTATTTTGTTATACTACAGTGACAATACATAAGCATTCAATTGCCAAACTTGAATAAATCCAAGGTATTCATAGTTATTTTTGAGCATACACTTGGGAAACAACATTATTAAGTAATCTATTATATCCCAGAGGAATATTTGTTTAGTCCAAGTGCATCACCATAGCGGGAGCAGATAATTTCTTAAGAAAAGTGAGTGTACATGCCTTACATTCGTTCTTTAATTTATTGAAGGATTTACAGAGTTCCTCGAAGGTGGTAGTTCCTCAACAAGAGCAAATTTGAAGAAACAAAATCTTGCAACAATCGACAACAATAACTATTGAGGTTACAAGGTTGCAAAGAAAGTTTCATATTAGAAACACATAGAAAAGATAATGAGTTTAAAATATAAAAATATCTTTATTAGTATGAGATTTTTTAGGTAGATTCCAAAAATAAAAACATAAGAGCTTACTTATAAAGTGAGCAATATCATATTATTAAGGAGATATCTAAATTATTTTAGCCCTTACAAAACTAATTTTCCCACCAACAATTATTACAAGTCTTTTTTTTAGCAATGGCCCAATGTTGTGTCTCATCATAATCCAAAATTTTCAACGAGTAAACTTAAAAAATAACCTTGGATATACTTTTTTTAATTAAATTTAATGGAAGAATTAATTAAAATAAATGGTAACATCTCATCACGTGATAGCATAAGCTTAATCAAGGCTTTGGAATTTGTTTATTTTGGTGTAAGTGTTAAGAGATTTGGAAGTTAATTAGGGCAGTCATGTGGTGCCTAATTGGCAACCCTACTCCTTCCATGAAATCTTTACCTCAGAATCTTTCATGTGACAAGCATGTGACCTTCACAAGGGGACTATGAATATGAATATATATGAAGGTGGGCTTGTAAATAATTAAAACAATCTTAACAATTAACAATGTGGTTAGGAGGAGAGGAATTTGACTAATCTAGAATCTTTGAACATCAAATAGATGCCGATATGAAGTTTTGGCCGGACGATGAGTTCAATGCCCTTGCTACCTTCCACCACTGTCGCGGGATAGTTTATTGTCAAGGTTGAGCATATCGATCGTCATCACTAATACCAAAGGGGTTGATTTCCTAATTATTCGGAAAAAATCAATTTAAAAATTCTTTTTAAAGATTTCTAATTATAGAATATATTATTGTATCCATTTTGATTTAATTTTTTAAAAATAAAGTTAGATTTTATAAAAGAAAAATAACAAGTCAGGTAAGATTGACTACTCAAAAGCCCAGCGTACCTTGTATCATATTTGAGAGAGAAAAATTCCTATAAATATGTCATAGCTAAGAATCTAATCATAGAAGTCTAAGTGACAATTAGATGTCCTTCCACGTTACTATAGCCGCAAGTTAAATTTTATAAAAGTATATATAGATGAAAGGTCTAGAGTCGACGATACACATTTTTAAAATATAATGGTCTACGATTGAGAAACTCGAGTAGATCTCCTCGCCGCCTAACTAGTCGATCAATTGTTTCTGATTTTAAAACAAAGGAATGCAACTTATTTGATTTAATTGCTAATGGATGTAAAAGGAAAAGATTCGATTAATTACAGAATTCTTTCAAATTAATCTGAAAATAAAAATTTAAAAAAAAACAGAAGCATTAATTAATCAAGGCGTTCTCGCCAGCACATGAGCATGGAGACACAGCGGCGCACGATGTAGAACTTGGCACGCTGCTCCTTCACTATGCCTGAGCACCGCCGAGAGAACGACCTCGGAGTGGCCGCCGGCGCTGCTGCCCGCTCTTCCATCGTGCTCGCTGAGCGTCTCAAGCAAGCCAGCCGGTCCCGGCGAGCCTCTTCCGGTGGCCGCTCCCTCCAGCTCCGGCTGCTCTGCTCCTTGTTGGAGAGGACCCACTTCTCGTCCGGGTAGATTTCCATGGAAGGAAGCAATGAAGAGAGTGAGAGAGCATAAGCAAGGAGAAGAGAAGAGGGGACTGAGTGGAAGTGGACAAGGCATGGGGATATTTATACACAGTCTTAATTATATTTTTTTAAAAAAAAATATCAAATAGTGTCCTTTTATCATTTATAAAAAACATACTTATATTCAAAATCGATCAAAATTATTTTAATCTGATCAAAAACTATTATAACAAAGATGATCATAGTTGTTACAATAATTATGAAGTAATTTTGCTCCCGTTTTAGCGATTTTTATCAAATTTAAATAATTTTAACTAGATTTATAAAATATTTTGATACAATATTACTTTATACACATGCAGTAATTTTAATTAAAGTAAGTGAGACAGTTATGACTATAAATTGTTATACCTTTTCGCAAGTCCAACTATAGCCTCTACAATAATTCTGAAATAAAAATATTTTTAAAATAAAAAATATATTAAAGTATTATTTTGATATTTTAAAAATGATTGCCCTTTGATAAAAATAATAACAATAAGCAGTGCCTGTTTAATTTTTGCAAAAGAAAAATCATACGAATGAAAATATATATTTAATATGTTTTAAAAATACATTCCCAATCAAACATATCCAAACATCCATTTTATGAAGAGTGGATATGAGAACTTGTTTATACGACCAAGTTAATATTGCAAAAAAAAAAAATGTCAATTATTTATCGAGTCATTTGGTTTTCAAATGACATATAGGAACGATAAGAATAAGATCATACAAACGATTATAGATGTTAGCATATTTGTAAAACATATCATTTTTATATTAAAAAAAAAAAACTTATTCTCATTAAAAATGGGTTCTCAAACTTGTCCATACAAAACAATTGAATTAATATGCATATAAGTTCTACATTAATTAAGCCTCTAGGGCATTAGCAAACCATACATTTTGATAGTAATTATAGAACTCATACTTCATCTCTCAATTGTAGATCAAACTCTTGTGAATCAACCCACCTTGTCACTTCAAGCTGCTACATGAAAGTATACCCATGATGTCAATTTATTGTTAGAGAGATTCACTTAAATCGTATGGTTACTTAAAGTAAGAAAAAACGTCTAAATTTTTCATCTTCATCTCTTCATTGCTTCTGCAAGAAACTCTTTACAATGTGTTTCAAGCGACTCTATTTTTTGGCAATGAAAGCACACTGTTATATCTTTCTGTCTTTTTTGACCTAGACTTCTTTACACCACACAAAAAGGCCAATATAGAATTCCTTGTCTTCCGCTTGGCTTTCCTCTTGCCTTCATGCCTTCAGATTTAGTAACCCACCTCGCCTTTAATATTCTTTCAAATTTTTGGTTCAGCTTCCCTTAGGATTGGCAACAACTCTCTGAAAAGTTTGTATGCTTTTCATCCAAATTTCTAAATTTTATAGAATTTTTTAAAACTCAACTGAAAAGCTATTTAGAAGCATCAATCGACTACACTCAACCTAGCCGAGCAGAAATGAGCAATACTATTATTTAAAAACACGGAATAAATGCTCAAGTATACCACATAACATTATATATTATTACTACACTTCACAGCCAATCAATATCCATACCTATTATAATCATATTGTTTATATTCATATAACTTTATTGTTCATATTCATATTTTTTTCGTATTTGTTGCCAAATATAAAAAAAATGACAATAGTTTCTTAAGCAAACGGTTAAGTTAGAACAAATATTAATAAGCATGTGACAAGTATATGCAAAGAAGATCACATAGCAAAAGGAAGAATAAGAGTGATGTCCAAATGTATCAAAGGTGATTGGATGTTTAAGAAGAGAAAGTCTTGATAAATCAAGGGCAATAGGATGCTTGGCAAGACGAATCCTAGCTGAAGTTTGGCAAAGCAGAGAAGGCTCATAAAAAAAATCAAATGCTAGATTATACTTGAATAAAAGTCTTTAAATTTACTTAGCCGACGCTATGATTACCAATAGACTGATAATCAAGTCAATTCAGCAAGTGACCCAGAAGTTCAATTTATTGTACTATCTCAGTCAACTACGCTATGTGTCACTCGACTAGCAACTCAACCAAAGGGAATAAAATAATATTTTTTTGTCTCTATTAAAAAGTTGACTAGTGAATAACAGTTAAATGGTTATAACAAAACGGTTAATTTATTATAACAACCATTTCAAAAGTTACTCTTGAAGAAAATTGACCGATATCACAAGGAGTCAACTGATAGACGATTAATTAGTTGTAACAAAATGGTTAGTTCGTTATAATAGTTATTTCCTGAAGCTACTGTTGAAGGTAGTTTGATGAATACAAACACTCAACGAAGTGACAAGTAAAATGGTAATATTGAGGAGCAATCATCTAATGCAAAGTAGAATGCAGGATTTTAAAGTATTCTTAGAAGCTTAGGTGAAACCTATAAATATAGATCGCGTTAGTTATGAAAAGTAATCAACTATGCAACAAAGATATTCTACCAAATTGACTACTCAAGCTCTTTCTTCTATTCATTGTAATTTGCTTTTAGTCTTTTGAAATCAAGATATTGTAAGAGGTTTCTTCACCTTTAAAGGTTTAGGAAACTAATGGAATTCGTGAAATGATCTACCGAAAAATCATAAATCGTAAAATAGGAGTTTAAGAGTTGTCAAACTATATATACCATTGAGTTAGCATTGTCTCTTTTTTTTTTTTTCTTGTACATTTCTTTTGTTGTCAATTACTTTTATTTTATTATTGTGGAATAACTTTTCTTGTTGCATCTAAGTCTTGCTTATGGTTATATTCACTACCCCTTTAGCTTTCTTTCAATCCTACAAATTCAACTTCCATTAACATGGAGTTCTTCAGGAGTCTTCATTGTTCTCATTGGAAACAAATTCTAGATGAAATCATAGAAGCTAAGCAGAAGAGACATTAGCACTAAGTCTACCAAAAGTCTCAGATCCATTGGAGAATTCAACTTTGACAATTTATCAACATAAACTTCCGAACACTGTGTTACAATCAAGCTATCATACTAGTCATTGTGGAATTCTTTTCACCATTCAACTTACAAAGAGCCATCTAAACTCACCCCATTCCACACAGATAGTGTTACAATCCTAATGAATTACTGACTAATGAAAGCCTCTCCTTCATCATCTACTCACCTGCCTAGAACCTACCAATGACCACCTTCTTTGATGCTCTACATTAACCTCCACAAATAGTCAACTCGTATGGTTCCACCCTCCCAACAACTCTACCACCTGCATCGAAGTTCGGTTCATTCCTCTGCCCCCTTGTTGCCATAATCTGCATATGTTGTTTCATCCCACTTCCATGCGGATTGCAAAAAAGTACTCATTCAGAATTACCGGTTTCTTAACAACCAACCATAATGATATGTTATTTCGAGGCATATTTATTAGTTGAGTTTCCTCCTAACCAATACTTCAAATTCTAGAGGACTAACAAATTGGAGGTCACTCGGATAGACATGATTGAATTCAAGCTTATTTGGAGAACGGTTGTGACTTTTCATCCTTACCAATGCAAATCGGATGTGTAAAAGCCAGAGTAAAACAAGATGAATTCCACACTTGCAGAATCACCTGACTACTCTGTTGTTCAGAAGAAAAATTAAGTGAACTTCCAAAAGCATCTTCTTCATGAAGATCCATCTAGATCATCCACTTGGTTAATTTCCTATTCTTGGAGCAACTGAAACATTAGAAAGTAAAATTGAAACCTTCTCCAATATGCTTTGTCTCAACAATTCGCCAAATCTAATATACACGGGGAACACAAGAAAGTACCTACCAGTTTACTGTCCTTGAGCAAGGCAAACAAAAATCTAACATACCTTCTTGTTGCATTGGCCAGCAAATTCAAGGTCTTCCTTCATCTTGCAAGATATTGCATCGACATACAATGGTTCGAAAATCTTCCAAACTTAGCTGCAAGAAAACCAAATCAGTAGTACATATGACTAAATTGGTATCAGCTTGCATATGTTGCATGGCAAAAACAAATATCTGTGAATAGATAAAGTGAATACATTCCAATAAAAGATGGACAGGAAGTTTGTTAAAGTCTACAACCCAAATGATCTACTAAAATGATCATCTAAAGCATAATTAGCAACTAAAACAACTTGCATAAGTAACAGTCAATACTTTCTTTCGAAAATTATTTGAGATAGAATCTTTCATTTAAAGACACCTCCATCAATATCGTCCATATAATTTAGAACTATAACCACCTCAATCAAGTAACCACCTCAATCAAGCAAGCATACTAGGGGGAAGAATTTGATTCTATTAAATTCCTGAGTCCTTCAAAACTAAATCACCATTACATTTAGCAGTCCTTTCTACAATCTATTAGCAAACATACAAAAATTTCAAAGACAATAGTTTCATGTATGATATTTACACCAAACACAGCAATTGTTATTCCATGCCAACACAACTACTCGATCCAAAAGGAAGTCACTCCAGGAATCCTTTTCAAAAAAAAAGTATTGGTCAAATATACTGTGATTTTTTGCAAATAAGAAAAAATAAGAAAACCAAATTCCCAATTCATATTGGTTATCTTATCAAGTTAATTTGTTACTTTCAGCACATGTATGCATAACATTTGTTCGTGCAATATTAATTGTCCTCAAAAAATTCAAATGGTTTAAGTGGCTTATTCATTCCTCGTATAAGGAATCTAGCTGGCCATCAAATTAAAGCAGTACCTTTCCATCTCCATCACTGTCAAAGCACTGGATCATACTGAAAAGCTCATCCTCTGTCCAACTAAAATCATGAGCTGAGGCCAATCTATGTAGGTCACGTAGAGTGAGGTAGCCTTTACCAACTTCTGCATTCCAAAACAAAATAGCTTGGGAACTTAAAAGAAAATTGAAATGGATAAATAATTACTCTATTCTGTTCCTATCATTAAATGTAGGACAAGACAGAAGGGGAAAAATTGTAACCATTTCTCCAATCAAAAAACTCAGTACAAAAAAAAAGCATACACTTCAATGAGTGAGTCTGGCAAACAACAAAAATTGAAACAACATTTAAAGAAATAAAATTAACCATGTGGAATAACTAGAAATAGGGCGTCAAACTATAAATAAGGTGTCAAACTGGACACACTTGACACATAGCTAGATCAGGCTCGAAGGCAAGCTGAACCGGAGAGCACCAGTCCCTCAAACCATGTTGAGCATGGCAAGCTCTCATGCTGCAAGACACAACTCACGAGCTGAGTTCAGTCAGAATCTAGGCCAAGTTGTGCACAACCCTCAAGTCAGGTCAAGTGCAACCCACTTGTTGGTCACAACCAAAGATCATGGTCCAATGTCCGACACCTTTTCCACTTAATTGCATAAGATACCCTCTACTTTTTAATTAAAAAATTAATTAACAAGGCATTCTAGAAAGTTTGTTATTAAAATAATTCCAAAGATACTATAATTCGTAGAGTGACTGTAGATTGAAAATACAAAATAGTTTGAAGCATGCACAAAACCAAAAGTACCCCTTATTTTAAAGAGAGGAGGATTCATTATTCATATTTAATTTAATGGTCGAAGGCAAATTAGAAGCTAAGAAATGGTAATTAAGAACTCCAAAGGAAAAGAGAGATGTCTCTTACATGACCTATAATATGTGGAAGTATACTTAATTTCACAGTCATTCGATCTGACTGTTATGTGAAGGACAAAAGTGTTTAACAATTACAAGAACTAATCCTTTGCAGAGAAAGAACAACATAAGAAGCCATTATATTTATGAATAGGTTAGGGCAAGTGAATAATTATGGTTATTTATTTAATTTGGTTGGATCTTAAATCATTGCTGTAGTTTTGGGTGTCCACTTATGAAGGTTGCATAGATCGCATATGATGGCTGCTGAAACCATATATATGACTGCATAGATTGCCTGGCCTTGCATATCAAAGTTAGTTGTATATGGAGAACCAAATATGCTGCCTTTAGTTCCCTTGCCACATACTCGTACCCCTCTTCGAATGCATTTTTGTGTCATTGCTCAGTAGCAAAGATTACTACACCAGATTATGTCAAACTGTCATTTTAATCTATACTAGGAAAATTCCTAAGGTCTATCTATTTGTTCCAGTTCTACAACTATATTTGCCTCACTTGTGGATATGCAAGATGGATACAACTCGAACATAATAATGGCACTAAGAGTATTGCAACCAGCTTTATTTTGGATCAAATTTCAGATAGGAACAGTTTGTGGAAAAAAATATTTACCATCTAAGGTAAAGAAGTAAGCAACCATTTCATCTTCAGTTAATTGTATTCGACTTTTCTTCTGTAAAATATAAGGAAAAATAAATCATTAAGGCACAGAAACTTACAAGAACCATCACAATACATTTCAATCAAAAGAAGAATAACCAACCACAATCTTGTTCTTTTGCCTCCCGGCAGTTCTGTAATTGGTTATGCTGTCTTTCTTATGAAGACTAGAACTAGCTACAATAGTTTCAGAGTTTTGAGGGAATCCACTGAGAGTTTCACTTGAATCCACCAATCGTTCACCAATTGAGAGATCAATTGCCTACATATTTAGTTTTACTAAGTTGTACATCTTGGATACTCAACTATACAAAAATAGATAACAACAAATGAATAACCTTTTTTTTCACATACCTGCTTTAAGGTAAAATCATCATCAAGCAATTCATCCAGCCCTCTTGTTTTTGTTTTATTAGTCAGTTTTGATAGTTTGGAAGAACCCTTTTGCTTTTCCTGATTCAGATACAAGAATCATCAAGATGACTAAACAGCATCAATAAAGAGCAGGTGGTTTACCACAAGAAACAGCATCTAAATCAAGAGTGACTTTGCCCAATTGAAAAGTAGTGAAACTCTTCACCTGGTGTTGAGATTTAGTATATAAATAACCCATAGGTCACAAATAAACTGCTAAATAAAGGGTGGAAATACAGACGCCCTAAACCAGTTAATCAGCTACAGTTAGTGGTAAAAGCACATCTACCTTGAACATTGAACCTTATAGGTCAGAAAGAGGAAATAGAACGGGTATTAATTTACCTCCATGTTTTGACTAGGGCCTCATTAGATCTTTCCAGATATGGTATCAATTAAACTATGCCAATTGGGTAAGAATAGGATAACTAAAATACTTGCGATTACTCCTCATGTAAACATCAGCTTAAATTAATGAAAACTTAATATGGGCATAAAAGAACAGTTAGATCTGGTAGTGCAAAAAATTAATCTAGAATTCTATTCTATAAAGCAATAAATCAATACAATGTGATAGTTTTAGAAATGGTTAATGCATAAATCTAGCACAATGAGTAGAGTTATGACCAAACTTAGCAAACATGTTAGTGTATTATATTAAAACATAGCATCTGTTTAGATTCCATTGTCATTAAATGGACTTATCCATTTAATGATAATAAAGAAGAGCTCATCGTAGGGGTTGGCAGGTGAGACATTCTCATCAGGTACGCATGAGCCAAAGACATGATTGACAGCTAAGGTTTTGTTTGGCTCACAACCTAGCAAGGTGCCATTCAGCTCAGCCATGTGACGGCGGATGAAACTGAAGCGAACAGCGAGGTAGTGACACTTGGTGAGTTTCTCGATACAATCACCGACGACCCTTATGCCCAGTTTACTTTGACGAGCAGATAATAGACAGATGGACCATCCCTTAAGGAAAAGGATTTGTCATGGAAAAGAAAGGAAAAAAAAAGCACTCGATGAGCATGGGCCAAATGGCTGCCATGAGCTCGCGGTAGTGGTGAAGGGCGTGCTTGGGAGATGGTGAAGTTAAACTTTTACAAATATGGGAGGAAGGAAATGCTCTGCGCCAGACTTTGGGTGGATTAAAATCAGCCAAAAATCAATCCACAAATGGATTGTGATTCCATCCTTCTCCTAATTTTACATGTAGTAAACGAAAGCAAGCATCTCAAGTCTCGACTTTCATGAAATCCACACTAATCTGTCCTCTGGAGTAAAGTGGACATTAGGGTTGGTTCCATTGTTGAAGGGGAGGTGGGGTCCGTGATGGCAATGATCCAAAGAGTTTGGGGATGGATAATGGTGGCAACGACAATCAGTTAGAACATGAGGACATGAAGAGCAATATATTGGCCATCATAAATCAAGATGGAGATTTGGGGATAGTCCTCGAGGCCATTTATGGAGTACCCACAAGGGTTAAACATGAAGCAGCAAAATGAGCATGCATAGATTGATGGGGCAGATATCAACAATCTGTTCATGTTGCCACTAGCAACATCACCCTTTCTCCAGAATAACCCCCTCACAACAACCAATCTAGCTCCATCATACGCACCTCGACAGTGAACATGCCAGCGTACAAGGAATTCAATAAAATGGTGCACACTCATTATAAGTAGAGAACAATTGAGAGATAATCGTCCAAGTAGCCCACCTCCTTAGCGAAGCTAGTGTGGGAGCATAGTAGGCATAAGGGAAGATGAAGCTGTTGCGGGAAAAGCAACAAGCATAAAGACAAAGGTCAAGGTTGGTAGCATAGGAGAGGAGATGGGGCAGGGATTAGAGCAACTAGGTGTTGTCATAGGCCTTCAGGATCAACTTCTTGGGGTAAAAGAAGAGGCTAGATTCAAAGAGGATAAATGAGTTAAAGTAGAGGTTGCTAAAGGTAGAGACACAACATGGAGCATCTCGGTGAGATCATCACAACAAAGAAGACAGAGGATGAGTGAGTGGCCGCCAGAGATGTG
>JBBPFP010000032.1:4196274-4215386 GCA_037974795.1 Kaempferia galanga
CTACTAGACCTAAAAACTATAGATTGGCTAATAGTTGAGCTCAGTAGACGACTAGATGTAAGAGAGGCTTCAAGAAGGTAAAGTCCTACACACTGGGTAGCTATAGGAGAGGCTTCATGAAGGTAAAGTCGTGCACGAAGTTAAGCACTGCCAATCATCTTCCCGCTGCTCAAGTCCTAAAAAACACAACAATCACCAAAGAACTTAATTTCACAGTTAAGGGCTCAGTTGAGCCTACCAATCGACACAAGATTACAAGCAAGTCCAAGCACATAAAACACATTATTGAGATTGACATTGCTGGAAATTTTAAATGCTCCTGTTCCAACCACTTTGGTATAGGTGTCATTTGCTATATGCACCATTTGATATTTGTCACATAACATTCTATCACCGTCATATGTTCAAATGCTCCTAAATCGATGATCCAAGAGGACTTGCTTGTGTGCATTGTCATAGATTGCTCATCGACGAGTTGGAATTTGAACTCTTAAATAGATTGTTCTGAAATAACTTTTGGAGTATATCCGGCTGCTCTTTGGAGAAAGGAGAACTCACAGATTTTCAGTAAAGTCTTGCACTGAAAAATTAGAGTCAGCCGTGATCATGTCACACCTTGATGTCGGCTACTCTGTTTGGTGTCAATGATGTCAAAATGGAGGTCAACGTTGAGCAATCTTGCTACCACAGGAAGAACCTGCAATCATGTGGCTTTGTCTTGCGGCGGGAGGAAGAACCAGCTACTAGGGTTTCTGCAGCTAGGGTTGTTCAGCTAGAGTTTCTGCTCAAATACCATGTAGTTTGACAGAAAAATACTATATCTTATTGATATGATATCCTCCGGATATACAAAGATAAATCCCTTAAAATTAGGGATGTGATAAGTACAAGCTAATTACAATCCATCTAGGAAATAGATTGCAAAATAAATCCCTACAAAATAGGGATAAAATAACAAGTTGCTTAATTTGAATTTCAACAAGTAACAAGTTGTATAAAAGATTATGATAGATTCATTGTATTAACCTTTAAGATCCCATGAATTGCTAAATATATAATTACAGTTTACACATTTTAACGAATCTATAACAATCTTTCTAAAGTTGCAATAAATGTACAACACTATTTGGTTTTTATTAAGTTGTTGTTAAGTGATAATGTGGTATTATTCCTAGCCACAATTTAGCCAACTTATATGTCTACATCACCATTAACAATTAAAATAATTAATCATTCTTCTCAAAACTTTTAAACCTTGAAATTCAAATAAACCTTGTTTTATCATTATCTTCCTCACTCTTAAAATTCAAATAACCAACTACAATGAATCTCCCCAATCTCTCGAATTCCTGATTATTTCATGTAGTTGCCTTAGCTCTATTGATAGTGCTCAATCAACAACACCATACGCTAGTTCACTTGCTATAACCACAACCAACTCACAATCCTAATCCCCATCTAACCCTCTATTTATATTGCCACAAGAATTCCCAACCATTGATTGTTATCATATCAATTCATTATCTCTTAACCCATTTCCTCTCCAATGCCACACACCATTTCCTCGGTTGCTTCCAACACTGCCCAGATGCCACATAGACAAAATTACCAAACCTCAGGTTTTAGCTTATGTCGACATCACTACTTATTTTATCTCCAACTTCTTCTCATTGTATCTTATACTTATGTTAGTCGCTTAACCAATTTACTACACAAACATAAAGATTAATCATCAAGCAACTGATAGTTGATGAACCAGAGTAAGTCCTCTATAGACAACCAAAACCTACCATTCGATTGTTTGACATGGTTGTTTGTTGTAGCATCATTCTATTGCTTGTCACTATTATAAATAGAAGATAACCCCCACCTCAGTTGATGCCTCAAGTAAACATTATTGTCCCTATCCCTATTTTTATTTTTTCACAATCATCCTCAACACCAAGAGATGTCATTATTCCCACAACACCAAAGTATCTCAAAGTTCGCATTTGATTTGATTGATTTTTATTTAGAGATTGACTAATTGTTCTTAAATTGGTTGAAAAATACAATTATGATTTCAAAGGATGAGGAAGATCTTGATTATTTTTCTATTAGAGATATTAATCACAAGATGGATAATTTAGTGATAAAGAGGTTATATTTACAAATAAGGACATTGATGAGATATTGGATACTAGAGAAAATAAAAAGAATTTAAACCAAACCAAAAAATAAAAACTAATTCATTGCGTGGTGGAAATATAAGGATATATTGAACCTCTAAGTGATAAAGTTCATAATCCTAATTTTGAGATGCATAAGTGAATATGATCAACAAATGAAGTTATCACACATGAGAATATGAGAATAGTGATGAGGAATATTTTGGATGTAAGATGAAAAAATATGTGGTTGAGCATTTTCAACCCACAATAACTTTAATGATGTAAGTTTAACATCATTATGAGATTTGAGAGTCCAAAACAATTAAAAGATATTGTTCAACAATATACAATCTACAATGGATACAGTAGTAAATGGATAAGACCATCTAAAAAACAAGTGGATGCTAAATGTACAACAAATTGCCCTTGGAAAATTTATAATAGTTAAATGTTGAGAAGGCCTCCATTGTTAAGTATTTTAAAGATAAACACAAAGAAACTAAGAAGAAAATGTTGAGTGGATTGTGAGACCATACTTGGAGAGGTTTCAAAGGAATCCAAATTGGATAGTCTCAAAAAGATAACAAGATCTGCAAGAAGGATTCAATAATGCAGTTCCTAAGATGAAGTGTTACGGAGCCAAGTGGAAGGCTTTGCACATTCTAAGTGAGTTACTTGAGTAGCTCTGCATTTTTTTAAGACTATACATCTAAGAAGAGTTAATGTTTTTCTCGCTTCATGAATAAAGGAATGATTCAATGTTAGATTTAGTTATTGACTCAATGCGTTTAACAAGGATGCTATTATAGGATTGGATGAGTGTTTTCCTAAGAACTTTGTTGGAGAACAATTGTTATCGGCTATTGGTCAAAATAGAAACAATCTAATGTTCCTTGTTGCTTGGTGGTAGTTGAAGGAGAGAATTATGACGAATAGATATTGTTTCATCTAAGAATGTGGGATTAGTTAGGCATCACAGATGGTTTTGGGTGGACCTTTAATAGTGGCCGACAACATATAATTTTAAAAGTTATTTCAAACTCATTTTGATGCTAATTTTGATATCATTTGATACTCATTTTAATACTCAAATTTGAGTTTTCTTCTTATTTTAGCGTCTTGACCATGCATTTAGACAATTTGTCCTCTCTCTAAGCAAAGAACCTGTGCAAGACATCTATATGCAAATTGAAGAAAAATCATAATGGTCATGCTACAAAGTTTTGTTTTGGAAAGCCATTGAAAGCACTATAAAGTTCGAGTACCAAGAATCCGTAAAGGTAATGGAATCCAATTCTAAGGATGTCATGATGACTTCCCAAATATTAATGTGAATAAGTTCTGTAAATTGCACATTAGCACTTTTATAAAGTGTAATCAGTAGACTAGTGGAAATTTCAATGGATATATCTTGAAGGGCAGAGTAAAACCAATTATTTGTGTGCTAAAAGATATTCAGAGTTCAATGATGAAAATAATGAACGTAAAGGGAGATATCATGTTGAATTCAATTAATAAATTGTCTTAACATTGAAAATAAATTGGAGAGAACTAAGTTGGCATGTGCATTAGAGCTTCATGGATCTTGAATTTTAAGGTCAACGAAAAAGATACTATGAATTTAACATATAAGACCCACACCTGTACGTGGTGGGGATTATCAGGCATTCTTCGCAATTATGTTATTGTTTGTATTAACTATAAAAAAGATGTGAATGCCTATGGCTGATTTTTATAAGAAGGAAGGAAGCACACCTAAGGACATATAGCATAGCTTTGCTTGAAGTATACGAAAGATGTCTTGCACAATTTAAATGCTTGGGCAAAGAAACAAGTTATTTAAGTGCATGATCAAGACCTTAAAACAAACAAACAAAAAAAACTCAAATAAATATCAAGATCAGCATCAAAACGAGTATCAAATTTGTTCTTTTGTTGGTCACTAAAAAAGGTTCATCTAAACCCCTCTCTAATGCCCAATCGATCCAATTATGACTGAAGAAGACATGTACATGAGTTATAATCCTCTCCTTCAATTACTAACTAAGACCTGGAGAACATTTGATTGTTTCCATCCCAACTAATAGCTGGTAACAGCTGTCCACCAACGGACATCATAAGAAAGCATCAATCTAATCCTATAATGGATCCACATCTAAGGATGGCAATTTCATCCGAATTCGATGGGGAATCTGACATCCGACCCGAATGGAGGAGGATATGGAGAAAATTTTTAGACCCGATTATAGTAATTGGGTATGATTATTTTCGAGTATGGGTATGGAGGCGGATGTGGTAAAATTCTATCCATGCCCTACCCGATACCCTATATATATATATATATATAAAGCCTCATTTTTTTATTGGGAAAAAAAATTTTAGCCCTCTTCCCCCTCGAAAAAAAAAAACTTAATTTGTCTCTTTATCTGGTCACTAATACGTATCTCATCTTTTTTTCACGAGAAATGCTCATCCGATCGAAGGAGCGTGAGACGGTGAAGAGCCAAAAAAAGAGAATGGTAGGTAGTAATAGGATAATGAGTAGGATATGGATACTCAAACCTCCGATGGGTATGGGGATAGGTATAAAAGTTAAATACCCTAGGGAATGGGCATGGGTATGGATATAATAAATGGGGATGTGTAAGGAGGATATGAAATCCTACCAATTGCCATCCCTATCCACATCCTATCAAAAAGTCTTGAATCAAACAACTAAATCCAACATAAAACCTTGACTCAGCATTACTCCTCTCTATCATGATGTAGAAAAAATAGCCCCTGCGGGCATAGCTGTAGTGGTAAGTGATGGTGGTTGCCACTTGAGGCCGAGGGGTCGAATCTCAGGGTTGACGGAGTGTAACCCCTACATCCCCTTGCCTCCTCAATCATCGTAATTTACCTCCTCTGTGTTAATCCTGGGGCGGCTAGCGGGGGCATTGGGGGCACACACTTCGCCTTTTACCACATGATGTAGAAAAAATATATTAATGACTTTTCTTAACTCAACTATGTATTATCCTAAAAAATTGTATTACTCTTCAAGTAACTCACACAGCATGCACAAAAGCATTTATTTGGCTTATAACACTTCATCTTAAAATTTGTGATATTGCATCTTTTTACAGATTTTGTAGCATTTCAAAGAATACCGAATTTGAATTCCTTCTAAATGTCTACAAGTATAGTCTCGCAATCCACCCTGCAGTTGCTTCTCTATTCCTTCACCTCCTTTAACATTTATGTTCATCTCTCAAGCACAACAAAAAGGTGTTCTCAACCAAGGTTTAAAATTTCGAGCGGAGTTTTGATTATAACTAGAATGATATGATTTCGGTACCATATCATGTCGTGCGGATACAATTTCGATATTTTTTTAAATATAAAATATATTAATTAAAAATATTTTTATTAATATTTGATGCTTATTGAGTAAAATCAATTTAGGTTAATTGAAGTCCGCCAACTAAACATAGCAGGATCAAAAAACAAAATTTAATTTAGATTTTTTTATTTGAAACTTAAATCAAATTTATATATAGAATAATTTAATTCAAAAGTAGCAATATATATTTTATAAAGTTAAAAATTATATTATATTTATTTTTTTATCTTTCTTAATAATTTGTTTCCTATCTCTTTAAAAAAAATCTCTATGTTTATCGTGTGAACAAAAAAAGTCCTTAAGAGGTTTTTTTTTCTTTGTTTACCTTTTTATACGAATGAAGGGGAAAATTAATGAATGAAAGAGTAAAAAAATTAATGGATAAAAGAAAGAAAAGAATTAAGGAGGAAAAATTAATAGGTGAAAGTAATTATTGTTAAAAAAAACCTAAATTTAAAAAATAATAATAATTCATGCTACGACCTCTGCCACAGCCTCTACACCTCGTGGAGGTCGCCACAAGATAAAAGCAGCCTCACGATGCCAGTCGATGGGCGGATTGGTAAATTTGCCCATGCGAACGGAACAAAATTTAATTCCTTGTTCTCAACATCCAAATATCATAAATTTCCAAAGCAATTTGTTGCACATTTAGCTTCCATTTACAACATATGTTCCTACCTATTTAATATTATGTCTGTTTAAGATTGCATATTGTTTAACAACATGATTAAATTATTTCAGAGTCTCAAATCTCATAATGATTTTAAACTTGAAGTCATTAAAATCATATTGTGGATTTGAAATTACGCAGCCTAATATTTTTCCTTTTAAACAATTCAAAGTCATAGCGTTGATCATATTCACTTTGTGTATACCCAAGTTAAAGAATTATGAATAGTTTATCCTCACCCTCTTTAGTGAATATAACCACTCCATCACTAAATGATCCATCTTCTTAGTATCTCTAATAAAAAAATAAGCCAAATTGTCTTAATCCTTTGAATCAACTAGAATGGAATAATGCTGGTGAATTGGGATCCTCAGCGAGTAATAGTGTTGACAATGTATTGTAGTTGAGTGTGTGTACTGTCCAGAGGACTCTGCTTCATCCATCATTAGTTCCTTGACGATCGGTCCTCATGTTTGTGCATTATCAATAGGTGGAGCAACTTACCCTTAAAAAATAGAAGAAGAAGATTAAAGGAAATTGAATCCAAAGCTAAGTAATTTCATCTTAAGTAAGATATTGATCTTTCGGTATATGATCCTATCCCAAGATATAACAAAGAACGATGTCTCGGCTAATAGGGAACATTGAGCAACTTGTCATAAATCTTAGAAAACCTATAAAGCAAATTGGGTTCGAAAAGGAGAGGAGAGTGTGTGTAGGAACACTTTTTTGATATCAAAGAAAGTCAAATTTTTAAATAGAAAAGTCATTCAAACTCAGTTAAATTTTAAAAGATAAATTTTGACTCGAGAAACTTGGATCATGATAGAATCTAACTAAGTACAAATCTAGCTGATGAAGCCTATTCAAAAAATTAAGCTTTTGCAGTCTATGGCTTATCTTTACAACATATCCCGACCATTAATCAAATCACTTGGATGAATAAAGAAAAGATTAAGGCTGGTCGACACTTGTCCATAACAATTAAATTTTTTAATTTAACAAAAATAATAGCACTAAAAATTAAACTATATATTGCCTATACGGCATACATTAATAAAATAGTAATTTTATTTGTCCAATAGTATGCCCACCTCCTAAAAAGACCTGTGACATAAATCAGGGGTTATTGTATGGGAAGGTTGAAAACCAAAAACTTAAGATGTGGACAAAAGAGGAAGAGGAAAGTTGTCGGTTTCCTCTTCTCTAACAAGAACAAGATTTTCAAAGGTACTCTTCTGCTTCCTCTACTATCCAAGGCCAAAAGGAAAGTCCCAACTTGGTGAGTTGTGGGCTAGTAAAGAAGTTCTATATGCTTGGATGAGTGAGAAACTATTAACTTGTAGTTAAATATTTTGAAGCGGTTATTGAGGCATAGGTTAGTCAGTGAGTTCTATCATCATTTTAGGTCGTCACTCGAACACTCTTGTGCGAAAAGTATAATTGCAGAACTGATTCTCGATATTCCTAAGGTTCATGATAGGAGAAACTACAAAATCCCTACATTGTAAGGTTGAACAGAACAATTGATTCCCAAAAAAACAAATCAGACAAATCACTGAATAGAAAGAACCTTTTTCCGTAAGCGTTTCTTCTTTTCTTTCTCCTCGTATTCGTCATCATCGGAGGAACTCTCTCCAGTGCCTTCTGCTTCTCGGCCTCGATCGCTGTCTGAGGGATGATAATCGTCGTCGTTCTCTTCAAGGTATCCCGTTCTTTGTGCCGATTTCTTCTTCGTCCTCTCCCTCCGTTCCTGGCGCTTGGAAGGGAGAGGAGAATGCCCGTGGAGAGAAGCAGAGAGACCGGGGAGACCGAGGGCATCCAGCTTGGCACGATTCTCCTGTATCCTGTCGCGCCTTTGCCGCTCGTATTCTGGCGTCGCTCCGCCGGGGCCTTCGCTGGAGCGGCTGCCCATCTCCCCATCTGACGCTCTCTGCTCCATGGGTGCTAGAAATAGAAAACTTGGGCCGGCAAACAGAAGTAGCAGATCGGATTGGGCATTTATATGGGGCAGCTCAAGAAAACTCATAATTTCTTTGCCCACCTAATTTTGTCGATGAAACGTTTTCTATTTTTATTTTTTTTAATATATTTTTTTAAAAAAAACACATAGTGTTTGATTTGATTTGTATTTCTCTCATCTATTATTAGTGATAATATTTTTTGAAAAATTAAAAAATATCTAAAAATAATTTTTTAAAAAAAATAAAAAAATTACTTAAACTGACGTTCTTATTTTCAAAAATCTCTAATTTCTTTGTAGATAGCCAACTTTCCTCTAATTCACCTATAAAAAAAATCCAAAGTTGACGTCTAGTGTTTGATAAATAAGATAAGATTAATGGTATAGAAATTAACAGTACGATAGAGAGTATTTGATAGGTAGAATAGAATAGGTGATAAAAGTTAACACTCAAATTTAATATTTAATATTTAATATCTGAGAGAGCTAAGGATTATTTATTATACTATTTATCATACCTAAATCCACGGTTTAAATAAATTAATAAAATTTAATGCAATCCACGTATCGACCCAAATGCTTCGACCGAGTGTGAACACACACCGTATCCAATTCGAGCATCCCTCCCCCGATAAGACTCCGGATAAGGCGGCGAACCCGAACGCGAGCTGTCGACGACGGCGAAAGCTGGCGAAGTAGAAGAAGCTGTAGATCAATGGCCGCGCTCATCGCTCATTTGAACCTCGCTCCTCCTCCTCTCTCTCCCAAAACCAATCCCTCCTCTTCCAAATGGCCATTTTTCCTACCTCCACCTCAACCCCGCTCCCGTACGAGATCCGCAAGTTCAAGTTTTCACCCCGTTCAGTGCCCCGTGGACTCGTCGCCTCTATCTCTGGGTGTAGGAATTGGGCGGATGAGCGCCATTGTCCTCCTTGCCGCCTCGCTCCTCGTCGCTGACCCTGCCTTCGCGTTTAAGGTTACCATTCTCTTGCTCAGGCAGTCCGAGTTCTCCAATCTTGGCATTCTTGTTAATGATGGTGCATGGGAACTGGAAGGGAGGGGGTCCGTACGGAATCGGGGTGACGAGGGGGCAGGACCTCAGCGGCAAAGACTTCAGCGGAAAGACCCTCATCAAACAGGACTTCAAGACGGTAATCGGTGAAAGTTGTGGCATTTCGAAATCTCGACATTTGCTGCTTGTGTGCTTCGAGTTTGATAAGTTTTTCATGGCGTGCTGCATGCTTGCATGAAGTCAATCCTGAGGCAGGCCAATTTCAAAGGCGCAAAGTTACTTGGGGCGAGCTTCTTCGATGCCGATCTGACAGGTGGTTGATTTTTTTTTTTTAATTCGAGAGGAATGTGTCTTCCTGTCCATCTTACTATTTGGAGAGATAGTAGCCAACCCTAGTCGAACGTATTTTCTGCTATTACGACAAGAAACTGGACAGATAATAAAGAAAATATGTGTGCAGTTGAAGTGAATATTACATTGTGAGATTGGATATATTAGCTTAATTTTGTTGATGCCAAGAAGAAGAAGAAGAAAAATGCAGATGTAGCTTGCATTGGAGCCAACATTCAATGCCTATTGTAACAAGCTGTTATTCAATGTTTTGACAGATAATCTGTGATTATCTGTCTAAGCTCATGTTTAAAGTTGCTTCTTCAGGTGCCGATCTCTCTGATGCAGATCTCAGAGGTGCAGATTTTTCCTTGGCAAATGTAACTAAGGTGCTTCATTGCATGAAATCATGATTAAGTTTTTTTGTTGTCGTTGAAAAAAATATGATTGCTTTAAGGATCTATTTTCTTTCTCTTTGGAGATTTCAGTTCTCTGGTTGATTTCTTCAATAAAGCTTATCTATGGAATTATGTTTTTTTTTTTTTTTTGAAAAAAAAATGAATGCTTCTATTTTCTTTCTTTTTTGGGATTTCAGTTCTCCAGTTGATTTCTTCACTAAAGTTCATCTAAAGGAGTGAGTTCTTATAATGCACCAGGTTTATAGGTTTTATATCCAAAGATTCGAGTTTCACTGATAGCCATTGAGAGTGATAAATAGTGTTGAGTTCATAACTTTATACAGGCCACGAGTGTGGAATCCAAAATTACCAAAGTTGATACTGTGCTGTGATTGTTGGCTCTTTCTGGTGTTAAAGCACAGATAAGTGTTTTGCAGGAGAGAGTATAAAGGAAGGAGGAAACATCAGAGATTATTGTTTCTTAAACAAGCATTGAATCTTAATCAACTGGAGTTTTCTTATAAATTGCCTATTTACATAAAAAAAGAATTTCTAGCTGTTTGGTAAGGGGAGGTCAACTGTGAGCTTGATCATCAAAAGTCTTGGTGAAATTATCCATCTCCTGAGAGACAAGTTTATTTCATTTTGATATTACTATATACGTTGCTTTGTATATCAATACAACCCAGTGTAAATTGTTTACTATTTCTCTTTCTTCTGTATTGTAGGCAAATCTAAGTAATGCGAATCTTGAAGGCGCACTTACTACCGGCAATACATCTTTCAAAGGATCTAATATCTATGGAGCAGGTAACTCAAATGTGAAATGATTTACATCCCTTTCATATTTGTTGAATGATCATGCAATTACAACTGCTACGAGATGCTTTTAGTTTAACTTGAATGAATCGTTTTGGACATTGAGCCTAGCAGGTTAAATGGAACATTTTTATTGCCACAAAAAATTAACTTGCTTGAGTGAAAACAAAGAGAGAGAAACTTATTTTTGCATTTGTTACACAAGTATGCATTTCTCAACCTTTTAGGATGCATTCCAAGTTTTGGATTGTCAAGAGAAGAATAATATGAGACCATCTTCTTTCATTGTTAATATATGATCAAATTTTGGAAAACAATTAATTATAATGATTAAGCCTGTGGCAGACAAATCAAAGAAAAAATTTTTATTGAAAAGATAGCAATGAGAGCCATCAAGTCTGACATTATGATGCCCATGGGTTTTTAACCCATGGTCTTGGCAATAACTTCAAAGTTTTTACCAATTGAGCTAGTTATATTTCTTGTTACCAAAATTGGTTGTGGATCATACTCAATATTATGATGGCTTCATGGTAACTGTATTGCAAGTAAAACTATTTTTCATTTAATTTCCTTTTTCATATCGCATGAGTGGCAGCTTATTGGATGAAGTGAGAGTCAGAGGGAAAAATTGCTGAGACCATCTAAATTATGAAGGTTGGAACCATTTTAAAAGAATTAGTGATAGAAAGGCTGAACAATTATTTTAGGGCTTTGCATGTAATAAATACTAAAACTTCCTAGGCAATGCATATGGTTCTGGATATTGGCTTGCCTTAGTTAATAATTAGACAACGGTATGTGATATGAGATTTTGTTGAATTTTAGAAGACCTAGATGAAAGGCAGAGTAAATATTTGGCTTATGAGGAACCAAAGTTTATTTAAATACTATCTAAGTAAAAGACGAGACTAAAAATCGAAACCTTAACGATAATTGGCACAGACAAAGTGTTGCTAACTTGCTTGCAACTTCATCTATTATTGACTAAGTTCTTCCCAATCAACTCTTTGAGCCTTAAAGGTTAATAATCTAGAGATGTGTATTGACAGATGAATAAACCAGCAAATAGGCTTTTGCTTTTATGAGAAAGAGAGCATCTATAAAGATTTAACAACCACTAAGGAGCATAAAGGTCTGACCATTAGCTATTAGAATTGTCAGATCTCCAAGATTTGAAGGGGAACAATGAAAAGTCAAAACAAGATTAACATTGTGTAGAATTTTCTGTTCAAGATAAATTTAATTTGACTAACTCAAATGTGGAGATGAGTCTAACTCAAGTTGCACTATATTTGTTTGGATGAAGACTTGTGGATTACAATGATTATGTTACATGAAGCTCTAAGAAATATTTCTTGAGGTGAAATAGTTAGATGAAAGATATGTCATAATCCAATTTCTATTCAATGTAAAGTTTTGAAAACTTTTTCCTATCATGTAACTCTTAAGGAAGCTCACTATGCATGCAAGAGCACTTTATTGGTTTTAAGCAAGCTAGAGTAACAAGAATCAACATAGTTTTATTCTCTCCTTTGTGCCTCTTCTAAATTCATATCAATTTGGTATTAGAGTCAAGCTATTATAGTCACTACATGCCATTCACTCTCTCACATCTCACTGACAACTATAAGAATTGAAGCATTCTTGCTTGGATCTCACAATGTATAGAGGTGGTTGAAAAGGGGCATGAAGAACCCATAGATGAAGCTACACTCTTGGAGAACCAAAATGATGCCTGAAGGACTTAAGAAAGAAAGACAAAAATGCCCTCTCTTATTTATTTACCAAAGGCCAAATGAAAGAGCTTTTGAGAAGGCCATCATTGCCAGCAACTCTAAACAAGCATGACAGATCCTTCAAGATTCCTATAAAGGAATAGAAATGGTAAAGAAGGAACTTCTACAAACTCTATGAGGAGAGTTTGAGGCCTTAAAGATGAAGGAAGCGGAGCTGATTTCCAACTACTTCACAAGGGTCTTGGTAATTATCAAGTATCAACTAACTAAGAAGAAATGTTGAAACAACCAGACATTCATGTGGTTAGAAGCCATGACCATTGATGAATTTAGGGGTTCCTTTACAAACCTATGAACAAAGACTTTAAAAGAAGCAATATTTAGGGTAGCAAAATTACTCTCTAAATCAAAGATGAAAATGCTAAAGAAGAAAGGATCCAAAGAGGGCATGGTTGCGATCGCAATTATAATTGTGGTGTGGCATGGTCGTCGTGGCATAGGACTCAAGGACGAGGGCAAATACACAACTTTGATGACGAAGACACTTCTTGAAGAGAATATGTAATAAAGGGTTTCCAAAGAGGAAGGTATGGTAAATATAGAGTTTGTTGTTTTACTTGCTACGAACTTGGTCATTATTCTTCAGATTGTTGGTATAATGACTCAAAATAAGTTGACAAAAGGGTTCAATATGTCAAATAAAAGAGAGGATGACTCTAGTTGCAGGCACAAAAAGTTAGTGATGGGCACAACCAAAAGATTGTTATTGGGATAATGGAGCAAACACCACGTGTGGGCATAAACATATGTTCAAGGAGCCTAATGAAGCTATTTTAGACAAGTCTCCTTTCATGCTCTCTCCAAGATGAAAGTTCAAGGATAAGGTAAAATGCTCATCTAATTTAAAGATGATCATTTCATTTCTTATGTTTGTTATGGTTACAATATGGAGACCAACATCTTAAAGCTTGGACAACTTTTAGAGAAAGATATGACGGCATATGTGCTATAGAGATGCAAACATGAGACTAATTGGATGTGTCAGATGAACTGGAACAAGTTATTCATCTTGAATATTAAGCATGTTGATGCTAATTCTCGAAGACAAATCTATAAAATGTCTCTTGGCTATGGAACTTACAGTTTGCATATCTTAAATTTACCACACTTAAAATATTGACAAATAGAAGAAGGATGGTGAATGATCTACCAAATATCAGCACATTCGAGTTATTTTTATGAAGAATGCATTATTGGCAAGCAACCAAAAGAAAAGTGTTTCTAAGGAATCAACATGTCATGCAACGAGGCCTCTTGAACTTATCCACATCCACAAGGATATCTGTGAGCTAATTTCTCTAACTTCTTATAGTGAGCTCATTATTTTATAACATTAATTATAATTTCAATAAGAAAACTTGGATATGCTTCCTAAATGAAAAAACTCATTGACTTTTGATAAGCTCTTAACACCTTTAAAAGATTCATTGTGTTATTTAAGAACCAAAGTGATCTTTCCATCAAAGTTTTGTGATCTAATCATATTGATGAATTGACTTCTAAGCAAACTTTAAAGGAGAACATGGTGTAAGGCTCAAAATCTCTTTCGAACTTTGACTAGACCAAATACTATTTTGATACCGTGATAATGTTTCTTTGTATGGTCCTAGTTTAGAATTGAAGGGAGAAAGGAGATAAAAAAAAAAAGGAAGAAGAAATGAACACAATATATTAATGTTTATGATGAAAGATCTAAAACTTACAAAACTTTTTGATCCAAAATGAATAAAGTACATGTGAGTAGAGATGTTAATTTTCATCGAGATGGAGTACAGAATCGACAAAAGAAGATAGATGAGTCAATAAAGAAAGACATGTGGAGGTTGGATTTCATCAATAGTTTCCACTATGACATCTTCCTCTTCCTCTTCACCACCAACATCCTCAACATCAATTGCTTTGTTCATTATTGAAGATACTCCAAGCCACAAAAGAGAAGGAGATTGCAAGGACTATTTAAGGGGATTAATCATTTCAATCTTATTTGTTTTTATGCTACTGAAGAGGATATATTATTTAATGAGGCTAAGGTGCTTCCCATGTCTACTTTGTTGTCTATTTCACCATCTCTTGCTACAAAGCAATTGATATCTGTCACTTGCCCTCTCCAAATGTACAATATATAGACAACCGTAGTTTGAATTTAGTTGTAGCTGCACCCTCACCTTCCTATTATTCTAAGGGAAGGTATTATGCAACATCTTACATCCACTTTCCCATTACATTTTTCATGCTTGTGTGAATAATAATTAGTCATTGTTTGGACTTTAGATTTTGTTAAAGTTTCTAATACGATCTAGTGAAATTCATCTAAGCCAAATGTCATGACAAGCTATGGGAGATGAGATAGACGGCAATGATATATTCTAATGGTACCTAGAAATTTGTCACTTTTCGTCTTAGAAAGCATACCGTTGGTTGCAAACTAGTATTTTAACATTAAAACATCCCTTAATGACTCAATTGATAGAATTAGTTTGATCAGCAATGTAATTATACATACATACATATGACATTCTCTATATGGACACATTTTTCACTTGTGGTTAAGATTGTTTCATCTCATTTCTTTCTTCAATTGAGTATAGCAAATGCTTTCTTTGATCCTAATGTGGACAAGGAGGTATAGATCGAGCAACATTTTTTGTTTGTTTTTCAGGGAGGGTTTAGTGTTTTGTGGAAATGATAAGGTCTTTATATGCATTCAAGTCAGGATAGTTTGATAAAGTTAGCTCCATTCTTTTGAAGTATATCATATTACAAGTATTTCAACTCACCTTTTACTCTAAGATGCATATTTTTTTCATCCTTTATATAGATGATGATAGATATCATCATTGTTAGTGATGACACTAGGAATCACTAAGGTGTTCCTTTATTAGAATTTTGAAACCAATAACTTGAAAGATTTTTAGTATTTGTTTTCAAGGGGATATATTTGTATATCATAATGGAAATATATGCTTGAGGAAGTTGCTAACCTAGCAAAGAGACATTATCTAATTCAGATATCATAGGTTAGAAAATTAAACTACCTTACTGCCATGAGACATGGATATCTTATTTGCTGCGTATGATTTTTTATTGTTGTGTGTGTGTGTGTGTGTGTGTGTTTTTTTTTGAGGCTTCATGTCATAATCACTAAGAGGTGATTATAAGGATTCAGTATCTTAAAAGTGCTTTAGAAAAGGGACCCCCATATTAGGGCCATGGTCATCTTATATTGTAGGATATACACATGTAGATTGGGTAGATACTCCATTAACAAGTGATCCCCGTAGCAAAGGCTATTTATTATGTTCTGCAAACAAAAGAGCAATAAGCAAATTCTTTGGTTAGGTCAAGTGTAGAAGCATAATACAGATCATGACTCTAACTACATGTGAATTTATCTATCTTACTAAGTTGGTGGTGATATTATCGCAATCAAATTGTCATGCACATTGCTTCCAATTCAACCTTTAAAAAGATGATGGAAGATGAAACAGAGAAATGTACTTGCTAAAGGAAAGTGTGTGACCCAATGAGATCATTACTCCTTTTCATTTTGGGTTACAAATTGTTCATTTTAGGAAAGATACTTGATTGACGGTGTTTCTGAGAGCTCCTAAAAATTTATTCATTTGTCACAGGCTTACAATAGATACCGACCCTACCGAAGATATGTTTTTGTCCCCATTTCTCAGTTTAACTGCAGAACTGCCGTCTTGAATTTGTGACAGCCTCTGTATCTAATGCTAAATAGTGATTGCATGTACATATTAATCAACCCAAAATTAAAATTAATTCCTCTTTTTTTTTCCTTTGTTAGATTTTACAGATGTTCCATTGCGAGAGGATCAAAGGGAATACCTTTGCAAAATTGCAGATGGGTAAAACTCATTCCATAGAACTTTCTATCTCTTTCAATTTTTTTCCCTTTTGCAGCAACATTTGAATGTTATGGTGAAAGATGATGTCGACATCAGGGTGAACTCGGTGACTGGGAATCCAACAAGGGAGACATTACTCTGCAACTAAGACTTCTGATACACACTCGCATTACATATCCCAGAAAACTAAGACTTTTCTTCTGTCATTTGCATTTCATGTTAGCTGCAGTTCAATGCGTGGTTAGGTAACCCTTTATGTTCTATTTATATACAAGAGGAAGTTATAGACTAAATCTAATGTGTCTTCTTCTTTTTTTCTACTGTTTATCGAACAATGGTTCTCAAATTGTTGCTAATGGCGGCTGCAGTCGTAGACAAGCATACTCACAGAACTTTTAAGTTCCCCTTGGTATGATATGTATAGCTAACAAGGAATTAATCTCCAGAATTAAGTTGTGAAAAACCCTTCTATTCAAGGCATATTTTAGACCCAGCTTGATACTGATGAGTTCTGCCTTCGACACAAAGTTAGATTGCTAGAGGGCATGAAGCCCCTATTATATGCCTTGCAAAGTTCTTGCAAACCCCACAAACACAAGCATTCCTGAATGATGGACATAAGGAAGTATCTGTATCGGTCCTTAAACACTCATCCCGAGAACCTAGTTATGCAGTTTATGCAATTCATAACAACACTAGTAGTAGCGGTGGGATTGGTGATTTCTCAACTCCAGGTCAAAATTTGGGAGGTAACCAAACGGTCTTTCTAGACCTGCCAACACTGAACTTCATGGGAGGTTCCCATATAATGGCTTCCTCTCACCAATATTAATAGCAACCTATATGGATAACTCTTGTATGCCTATAAATAATGATGTAGCATTTTGGTAAATTGAACTAAGCAATTATTTATTTCTTCATTTCTTTCATCTCTATTTCTGTGTCACCTCTCTATTTGTTTTTACAATAGTATTGGAGTCATTTATTTTTTTCCTCCAACAAGGTAGGGCTATGACTGCTACAGCATGTAGTCTTTCCATTCTGCAAATACCCTTCCCAAAAGGTCACGACAAACACCATTCTGTCGATTCCATAACCTATTGGGAGCGCCCTGTTGCGGCGAGAAAAGTCACGGTGATGGTTGGCAATGCCTTGTCTTCCCTGTTGGTAACTCCGTCTCCTCCATTGACTTCCCCAAGTCCCAATTCCTCTAAGAAGAAGAAAGAAGCATTTTCTATTTTGACAATGATACCATCTATATCATTAATACCTGTGGCAAGTGGCCGACATAATTAGGGCAATCAACCATGTGGTCGAGGGATGCAAAATCTTTGCACTGTTGAACACTTTGGTCTTCATTGTCATGAAACTTTGACTCAAAATTTGTTACGTTTTTTTTATTGTTTTTGCATCTCTAAGGCAATAGACTTGCCCCCATTACCCAACCAAGAAGCATTCTCTATTGTGTTCGAATTTTTGATACCGGATAGAGGAGGGTGAATAGTCATTTCACCCAAATCGTTCGCTTTCTATGTATTCGCTAACACAGTGGAAATACAAAATAGCAAATACAAAAGTTAACCTAAAACAAAAGACAAGCAAACCAAATGACAAGCTTGTTTACGTGGTTCGGAGATTAGGGCTTCTATTACACGGTTGTCCGTAAAGTAGTCGATCTCGATCCGTCGGTGGATGACTCCTCAGAAACCTCCGGCTAGCTCAAGTAGCTCCTTGTGAGAGGAGAAATCTAGCTACAAACTCTTGATTACAACCTTAGATCTCTACAACATTTGGTAGGCTACTAATAGGGGTTAACCACCTTTATTTTGTCAACCTTGCTCAAGGTTCCCGAACTCTCTTAAATAAACATAGAGAGCATAGAGAACACCTTGGGAGATTATAAACATCCCTTCAATTTTTAGCCTCTTCTGTAAGTACCCCTTTCAATTTTTATCTAGTTCCACCTGGGAATCTATGTTTATAAACATAGAGAACGCCTTGGGAGATTGAAATGCGAGCATGCCTTCCATGCTTGCTGCATCAAACAATGGCGGATCATTAAGAATATAGGACAGTGCTAAATGGTTAGTATTTTTCCAGTTAGAATGGATTTTTTTTTTTTTAATTTTTAAGATCGCTATTAATGGTGTCCCAGTAACATCATATTTTATAAGTCAATTATATCATTTCCCATGTATTTCATATTTAAGTTTTAAAAATTATCTCTCTCTTCTGATTCACTGTAAGTGGAACATTAATTGCATGAATACTTGGTAGATTATGGGAAATCTATTGGAGATGCCCACAGAAACCGCTTAGTATTTGAGTTTGCATTACAATTAAGTCTCAGTTACTGTCTGTATTCAATGGATGGAGTTCATGATAATGTTTCCTTGCCTAATTAATTAATTGTTGACTTAGTGCCCACATTTGATGTGCCAGCGTTCATTTTAAATGTTGAGAGGATCAAATAATTTATTATAAATCATGTCTACTCGTTGGTAGAGAGGTACAAGGCTTGATTCAGTAGCTAATCATGCCCGTCATCATCTGATTGTTTCATCATCCTTAATGTAGTCATTATACCTCCCCTCACGCAGTCACTTTTACTATAATTATAAGATCATTAAGTAATTGAATTTAAATAAGGATAATTTAGGGTCGTCTTAATTAATTTTAATGAAGATTGATGCAATGATATAGGAGAGTCC
>JBBPFP010000032.1:4215486-4239632 GCA_037974795.1 Kaempferia galanga
TTTTAGCCCTGAATCCTTAGACAATACAAGTCCATCATCAAAATCACCATGTCAGTGCACTTCCTTGTCGTTGTCGTCAACAAGTGACTCAAATGATAATCCTCCTCATTATATGCTTCCCTTAAGTGACGTATATGCACGATGTCCATCAATGAAAACTCGAGATTCCCTTTCACGAGATCTAGTGGTCGCATCAAAATCTATTGAACCAACTTGCTTTACACTAGCGAACAAGGATCCAAATTGGACAGAATTTGATGCACTTCCTTATAATGGAGCACAAAGCCTAGTTCCGCGCACTCCCTCTATGAATATTGTGGGCTCTAAATGGGTATTCCATCTTGAACATCAAGCTAATGGTTCTCTTGAACAACACAAAGCTCGACTTGTAGCCAAAGTATTTAGTCAACAACTAGGTATTAACTTCAATGAGAGCCCAGTCATTAAATTACATCGGTCAAACTATTATATCGATAGTTGTTAGTTCTACTTGGCCTGTACGATAATTAGACATTTCAAATGTGTTTCTTCACGATCAATTTGAGGAAACCGTATTTATTGAGCAACCACCTAGGTTCATTCATACACAATTTTCATCTCATGTTTATCAACTCAAAAAATCCTTATATGGTCTTCGACAAGCTCCTCGTGCATGGTTGCATCGAGTCTACCTACGATCTCAGCTTCGGTATACCCGTGAACAGTTAGGGTTTCTTATAGCATTAAGAGTCATTGACTGGATTTCTCGCCTTCAACTGTGTTCGACAATTTCCTAGTTGGGATTTCGTAGGGTGAATAAACAGATTCAATAGTCATCCATTGCATCAGTTGGTATCAGAGTGAGCCTGATCTTGTGGAGATCTCCTCTTTCAGGAACGATGAGTTTTGTTTTTCTATTTCGTGATATTCGTGCATGAATCAACAATATTAGAAGGTTAATTCTGGCATTCGCGGACCAATCATCAAATTCGATAGTCATTTCCGGTATTCATGTGTGAATAAGCGGATTTAATAGTTATCTGCGTTGGTATAACAGGCGAGTTGATCTTGTGGAATCATGCCGTCGAGAATAGAACAACGCGTTAACAACACTTTTGATTGTAATATGGAGCAATGGTTTTGAAAGATGGAAGGCAATCAGTTTGCCTGATTTATGGAGAGGATAGAAAAATTCCTATTCAACACACTAACTATTACCGGATAACCTCATATGTGAAGGATGTTTATAAGGAAGAGGGCACCGAAGGTAATCCAACAATGAAGACCGAGATCAGCAATAGATTATTAGGGCTTCTCTAGGGCTCGATCTAATCCACATAGGGGAGGATATCAAATTTACGACGAAAACGAGATCGTGTCAATTAGAGAGCCGTACTTTACTACGATGAAATAGAAGAAACTGTCAATGAAGTTGGTGACGAGGCAGCAGGAAGATGCGTGGGGATGGGTCGTTCCTGTCCGAGATCATGGGGATGCGTCCGGCGCTGGAATTCCCTACCTTTTGAATGGCTTGCGGATGGGAAGTGTCAGCGGAGATCTCGGCGCATGTTTCCCGGATTCCTAGTGTTCCGGAGAGCTGTCCGCATCCACTTCCGCGACTCTGCATGATATGATGCTAATCCTGCAATTATCAAGGTTTTTAATGAAGCTGATAATGATGTTCTTTGGCTTCAACGAGACTGCCACATATATGTTGCGAACATGTTTGATACTGACAAAACTTTATAGCGTGAAGATTGGAGATTACGATCTCTTTCAGATGAAATGACTGAATATGCTGGTTATGATGTGCACTATTTGTTGTGCATTGTTGGATGTTTGGCTTTTGAGTTGGAAAGTAAAACCTCTGTTTCTCCCGGTGACGAGTTGAATTTTTTTGTTTTTTTGGAATCCAGTCGCCGATCAACCACGGTTTGTTTGCAGCTTTATGTGAGAGAAGTTGAATCTACTCCTGGAGCTTCACCTGCATCATCTACATTGTCACGGAATATGAGCATTGTAGGACTCACATCGTCAAAGAATTTGCAAACAAAGGATCTTATCTGGATTTTATGCCGCTGGAGAGATCTCATGATGAGAGCTTGCGATATGTTCTATCAGATCAAGCTATTGCAACTCTTGCTGTAATAGCTCCCAAAACATTCATCAGAAATATATAATGCTACATTGCAAGCTGACACAAAAGTTGATGCTAATGTGGATCATGTCATTCAAAATTATTGGCAGAAGCAACTAGATGGTGCTCAGTGTTGTGCACTGTCACCTTACAATTATGCTCGTTGTCTCAATTCAATCTGAAACATTCCGGTATGTCATTCTCAAAGTCAAGTGCCGAAAATTTCAGTTCAACAGTATGCAAAAAAAGCCTCTCCCGAACTCGTTATTCAGAAATTTTCATGCACGTCGCCAATGTATCATAATTGTGAAATTTATGCAACTGATGGAAGAATGCTATGTTAGTGTGGTCGCAAGAAACTCAAATCGTATCTTCGGAGAGGTTTGACAATTGTTGTGATCTGTTATTATAGAATCAGTCCTTACTTTATCTGCTCTTCTCCAGAAAAGAGGATATTGTTATTTGTCTTGCACGAATAGCTGACTCGATTGGTTCTCCCTCCAATTTGCTGGATGAACTATACAAATATGTCGTTTTTCAAACTATGAATACAAAAGTCCAGCTAGATTTTGTCAATTTGGTGTCGAACTTCCTCTTGGGCTACCACTTAATACTATCGAGGATAAATTTTCTCAACTCAGGGAAGAATGATGAGAGAATAGAAAAGTATTTTTAGTAGTTTTTATAATTTTTGCAGGTTAAGTTTTTAAGGGTATTTTAGTTTTGACTTATTTATTATTTTGAATTGTTCTTGATTAAATACTATTTTTAACCGTCGTCTCCTTTTTAGAAGGTCGCTTCCGATATTCATATGTTAATCAACGAATTCGATAGTCGTTTTTGGTATTCATGCGTAAATTAATAAATTCAATAGTTATCCACTGCATCAATATTTGTGAGGATCCGAGGAAGAATTTGTTCATTTGGTTGTAGCGTTTCGTGCGAGATTCCCTAGGGGTCTAGAGCCCAATGCCATTGTACATCTTCTCAGACTCATTCGGCGGGAGTCAGTAAGCGGAGAAAACCCTAACAGAAGGTAAGGGAGCGTAAGAGGAAGAGATCGAGAAACGTACCACATTGGTCGGATGGGTCGGTTTTATACCTTTTCCACCAGATCGGTTTCATTGAGCTTTAATAGGATCAAAACTAATCATGTTGATGATTATTTATATTTTTAAAACCAAACAAATCCGAGCCAATAGGATAAAAGTCGCAAGGATCCGATCCGATTAGTTCCAGAAACACCTAAGCAAGAGTTTGTTCAGAGAGGAACACTAAGCACCCACCCTGACCAACCAACCTTATATAATGAACAAACATAAGCCGATTAAAATCGCTAAACTAAGTTTAGAGCCTCAAATTGGGTGTGAAGCTTCTTCCACCTTGCTACTGCTGGCTTAACCAAATGACAAAATTTTCTAGTTAAATTAGTTGTATCTGCACTTAATAACTTGAACATTGCCCAGTGCAGTAGTAGGAGAACGACAGGTCACAGACTACACATTTCACTATCCCCTTCTTGTTTTTTATCAACAAAACTTTCTAATCATTCTATTGTTGGTATTCAGTGTATAAACGATCAAACTTTTACCAAACTCTTACCTCTGGTTGGAATCAGATAGCAATAAAATTCGAGGGGGGCCCATGGCCCAAGACTTGGCGAGTCCACATGTCGTTCGTTACTCGACCATTTCCACCTAAATACTTGGAGATTCTTGCAGATCTTGGTTGCAGGAAAAGCCTATAGGCTATAAATCTAGTTGACCTTCGTCTGTTTTATATCATCAGCAATCGTGACAAACTGTGACCTAAAACCATACCCCCAAGGTAACATGGAAAAAAAAAATTCAAAACCATGTAGTGGGAATGACCAGAGCCAAGAATTATACAAACATAACCATCACATTTATCAAACTGATAGAAAAATGGTCTACAAACAAGCTCACCAACACAAGCATAAGTTGAAGTTGATGTAGGATATTCTCAGAAACAAAGGGTGTACTGCAGCTTTATAATGTGATGATGATAGCATAGCACCTTATGTAAATCACTAAATCTACCATGAGAGTTTTAGTACAGCAGCTTAACAAAAAGACAGTAGATGCCATTTGAAATCTTCAAACTATCAATTTAGCAATTCAAGCTGGGAAGCAGACTGGCACCGTGATCAACAAGGAAGCCAAATGATTGCCTGAAAAAAAACGCTTGATCACAAATGAATTTTATCAACAGAATGCTTAGTTTGCAAAAATTTATCAATCTTGTCTTAACGAATGTCAGTTCAATAGTTACTGAATGATAAATAACTAGAAACCAGGATAGAACTAATGATGAAGATAATGCCTAACTTTCTTAATGATGGTAATGATGGCCGACAGTCAGGTAATTTAAGCTTATAAAATATCATAATTTGATTGTGCAAGATATAAATGACACAGCATCCATGAACAGATCAAGATCAATGTATAAACCTAGCGAACATAGTAATAGATATTTCACATCCTTGTTCCTATTGACTTTAAAGGTGTGGGCATTATACAATCTCAAACTTTGGATGACTCATAAGATGAATATGATGAAGTATGCATATCATACCAGAAAATTTTAGGCTAAATGAAGACAACCAATAAGTCAAAGAAAAACAAAATTAAAGCATGCAATAGCTAACCATATTTTTGCAACCATTCAGAGTTATCAACGCCTACGACGCTGTTCTTCTTCATTGTAATGATGTCGATCTCTATGTTCAGAATGGCGACGAGAACCAATATTTTCACTGTGGTGATGTCGGTCCACATCTTCAGCATGGTGACGCCGGCCAGAATTTTCAGTGTGGTGGCCCCAGCCAGATTCTTCAGCAGATGCACGCCGACTAGAATCTTCAGCGTGGTCATGTTTACCAGAATCTTCAGTGCGACCGCGCTGGCCAAAATCTTCCATGTAACGACGCCGGCCATAATCTTCAGTGTGGTGATCACGGCTAGAATCTTCAGCATAACGATGCCGACTTGGACCCTCAATGCGATGCTTGCTGGAATCTTCTTTGAGCCGATGTTGATCGACATCTCGAGAGTACTGTCGGTTATCTTGGTGTTTCCCTCTTTTAATATCAGCAAAGCTCTCCTTTTCACTGTACCTCCGGTGCCCAATATCAACTGCATCTTCTTTTGCATCTTTGCTATCAATATCCTTCACAATTGAGTCCACTTTCCTCTTTTTAACTTCGTAGTTTCTGTAGAGCCTTCTTTCACTGTCCTTTTCCCTTTCATCTTCTACCAAGTAAGTACTTCTAAGCATAGCATTCCCTTCTTCTGCAGCTTCACCTTTCCTTTCTCTTCTCATACCCTGTTTGCCATAGTCACTAAAATCCTTGCCTTCTTGCTTTGGTTGAAATCTATCACTACCATGCTCACTTTTACTCTTTATGTCAAGCCTGTGCCGCAATTTTTGTTCATCTACAGCAGATTTCTGCTGCATGGCATTCTTTTTCTCCATGTACCTATCATCATCTTTGTAAGATTTTCCTTTATGAGATATTTCCATACTATCATCACTGTCATCACTTGAATATGAATCACTGCTGGACTCAGAAATCTGACTTTCACTATCCTCAGACAATGAGCTTTGCTTTCTTTTTGAAACTTTTTGTTTTGTTACCCTTTTGTCAGTGGCTTCCAAACTACTATCAGATTCATAACTCTCATCTGTGTCACGACGTTGCCTTTTTCTGTGATCATGGCGAGCAGAAGATGGCCTTCTAATAGTATCTTTAGCATTCCCCAAGCTCTCGTCACTTAAGTCATGGTGCTGCCGCTTTCTGCTAATATTCTCTACTCTTTTTTCAGAAAGCTTTCCAGGTTTATCATGTCGATCTGTGGAAGATTTCCTAATTTCATTTTTCTCTTTGATATCAAAATAAGAGACATCTTCAAAACTCTTTTTCAAGTCACGTTTCTTCTTGATGGTGCTTGCATAATCGCTCTCAGAATCTGAATCATCGGTATCATGTCTTCTAGTGATAGGCCTTTTTCTATCAATGGGTTTTTTCTTTTCACTATCAGAGTCAGATTCCCTTATGTTGTCCCGTCTGCTAGATTTTACGAGTTTCACTTTCTCCAACCTACTGCTGTTTTTTATATCACTATCATCTTCCGAGTCAGAGTCATGTCTTTTACTTTTTCTCTCACGCTGCTTGTTGCTCAAGGCTTCTTTCTTTATGCCTTTAACAGCAGAAGCATGCATGTTAGCTCTTTCTCTATCTCTTCTATGCTTCTTTGGGTCCAAATGATTTTCTGAATCTGAATCTGAATCCTCTAGGTCATGTCTCTGTGTTCCTGTCCGTCGTTGAACAGGTTTCCTTTTGAGCAGTTCATCTTCTGAATGTGAATCCGAATTTGACTTTATGGAATGACTCTCGAGTTTCTTGTGATTTGCTGGCTGTCTCCGACCAAAGTCACCAGAAGAATCGCTATCTGAGTCAGAATAATCATGTTTTTCCTTCTCCCTTCTCTCTATAGCAGCCATTTCAATCTTGTGATGGTGATTACTTCTACTGTGCTTCTTGTTCTTTTCATCAATACTTTTGCTGCTTTCACTGTCAGAACTAACATATTTGCCTTTGGATGAATGCTTTTCTTGGCGCTTTGACTTGTCAATTCCAGATTTCCTGCTTTCATTTTTTGCATCACCCATATGTTTTTCGATTTTATTCATTGACTTCCTATCTTGATTTTTATCTTGTCGCTCATCAGAAATCACATGTCTTTTCTCTTGTTCGGATTGATCATCAACAAATTCTCCAGGCTCCAAGTCTTCCTCCTCGTCCAGTACTATTTGCCCTTGCTGCTCATCTTCAGAAGATTTCTTCTCATCCTTAATGCCAAGAGCCGCCCTCAGTGTTTCCATCTGTTTCTCCTTTCGCACAGCGATATGATGAGATTGAGTATCCGCAAACCTACTGCAAAACAATGTTACATTATCCGGCAATGATTATTTTAGAAAAAATGATGGTGAAAAGTCTCAGCAAAAAACAATTAGAAACAAGAACATGATATGACAAAACATATTGAACATAGTTTCCAAGTTTTCTTCCTTATTATCAACTTCCAAATAAATTGTTATATTAACCTATCACGAGTTTGGTTGCCTTGTTGGAAATCAACTTGTAGCAAGTGGGCAAGTTGCATTATTTGCTAGCTAATAAAATGCCTCCATGGTGCAGTGGACGCAAGGCCTTGCTGTAAGCATATTGCAAGTTGCATTTCGATGGCTCACATGAAAAGTCACTTTTGCAATTTTCAAGTGGCAATGTAAAAAATATTGCCACAAATACATGGAAGTATAAACATGTGGAACAATGAAGAAGAACCTCGTTATGAGAGATGTGAATTCAAGTAGAAAAACAACATCTGAAAGGCCTCTAGATGTATGAAATGTAAGTTATAAAAACTAAGACTATGTCCGACCAATTTGGAACAGTATGGGCTAAATTAAATAAATTTACATTTTAGACCAAATTAGGTTGTCCACCGGCGACCAAATAAAGAAACAAGAAAGCGGATCAATACCTCTTGTTCGGTAGGGGCGGGCGATCCCTCCGACCGCGACTGCTTCCACCATCCTCGCCAGCAGCGGCCTCAGCGGATTCGGCCTCAAGTGTCTTCTTCGTCTCCTCGATTTTTTCAGCAATCTCGGCCTCAGTGTACCCTTGATCGGCTAGGGTTTCTTGCAGTACTAAAAGCTTCAGCTGAATCTGCCGCTTGCGGTCGTGCTCAAGTATGTCTTTGTTGGGCTTCCGGACGACACCCTTCGGCTTGGATCCGGATGCGGCGGGGTACGAGCGGACGGGAGGGCGGGACTTAATGAAGAATTTACTCGTTTGAATATAGCCGTTCGTGCCGGATCCCCTAGGGGTCAGGAGCCCGATGCCGTTGTACATCTCCTTGAACTCGTTCGCGGGGATCAATCAGCGGAGGAAACCTTAGGGATCGGTAAGAAGATAGGGCGGAGGAAACCTAGCAGACGGGAAGCGATCGGTAAGAAGATAGGGCAAAATTGACGACTATTTTATGGAGGTTTTATCGGATCCTCCGTTAACGTTGCCGGACTCAAATAACGAGGATAAGAATCAAAAAATTGAATCGAATACCTCTTTTATTACCATACATAATAAATAATAAATAATTAAACAATTGAAAATAATTTTATGTTATTGCTGATATGAAAGTGTAATATTGTATTTTTATTATTTAAAATTACACAGAATCGCAATCGCTGTGGAAGTATTGAGAGGGTGATTACAAACTTTTAAGGATTTTTTTTTTAAATTAATTTTTTGTAGTTAGAGGTAAAAATCATACTGAAAAAAATATGATAGTGAAATATTATAATTTTACTTAGATATTAAGTAAAATTACACGTAATAGCTAAGAAAGAATTAGGAGGCAGATTAAAAATTTTTGAGAAATAATCTGAATGATAATTTTTGTAGTTAGGCGTCAATATTTTACTAAAAAAATATGAAAGTGAAATATTATATTTTTACAAAGATATTATTTAAAATTACGTGCCATGGCTGTTAAAGCATCGAGAGAGTGATTAGAAACTCTTGAAGATTTTTCTAAATAATAATTTTTATAGTTAGGCGTCAAAATCTCACAAAAAAAAAAAAATCAATTGAAACTTCGATCAAATCTTTAAAATGATAAGTAAAAAAGAATTCCGTCATGTCATGTGGAGGGAAGATGAGAAACACTATTTCCGTTTTAGTTTCTCGTAGGATCACGATAGAAGGAATGCGAAAAAAAGCAATTCACTCCTCCTAGCTCCCATCATTCCGCTTGGAGGTAAATCATGATAAAGGACCCAAACGACACCAAACAGCAAGTATGAACCTTGATCTAACATGAATGGTAGCTGGAGACCATTAAGATTGACCGATATTATGGTAGAGTACCTAATAAACAATGAATAATTTTATATGTTCATTTGTTTTAGGTTCTTGCTTTATTATTTTCATTTGAAAAGAAAGGAGTAATAGTCCATGTAGATTCATTAGATCTATTAAAGCCAGCAACCCGAACAATGTATGGAGTGCTTGATCTAACATGGAGTGCTTGGAGAAGGATGATACATTCGAGGGACCGTGTGACAATGACAGTTTGTACGATGTGTCAACAAGTAAATCGCTGCTCCCGGGGAAGCGTCGTCTGCCTGAGCAAGGCTCCAAACCATTCTGTCGCCTCTTCAGGGAGGACCGGTGTAATCTGGCCGGCCGGACCCGCCATTTGATTGGGCAAAATGTACTTGGGTGGTTGAAACCCGCCTTTGCTCCAATGGTCATCTAGCCGAATGGAACTCCAGGTCATTCCGTCGCCTTCTCGGGGAGGACCGGTGTAATCTGGCTGGTCTGGTCGTCTGCTTGGTTGCGCAGAAGGTACTGGTCATTTTCCAACCAAGCGTGCAAGCTGGACGCCCTGTCACCTATCACGTGTGTTCATACTAGCTACCACGTCATCTGCCACGTGCCTCTGCCGCATGTCACTATGTTGAGATCCACGTCATCTGCTACCTGAGCATTGTGGACCCTACCTGCTTTAGCGGATAGGGGCCCATTTAGAAAAAGGTTTTTGTAGATTATATAATTAGTTTGAGCTTCTGTCACCATCCCAACTCAAATAAAATTAAAAGTTGAGCATACATATCAAAATTATCCCTACTATACAGAAATGAGACTTAAGTGACTAATTAAGCTCATTTAGAACGTGAATTAAGTTGACTATAAATCACATGGCTTCCACTTTATCAAATCTACTTCAATTGTAACTTTGGTGTTAACATCCTCAATTAACAAATTAAGTGCTTCGTTAGCCTATATAGGCCTCCATTGATGTATAATAGATCATCAAGAAGATTTAGAGTGGAATGCTCCTTTCTTCCACTGCCTTAGCTCGATCTCCATTCTTAGCTTAGTGAGCTGCAACTTGTTCTCCTCTTTGATTCTTTCAAAAATATCAAAAAGGGTATGGTAGCTACCACTTATAAAACATTAAATAGTTTTGATGCTTTGCTCGGGTCCAAACAAATCTTGTATACCTAAAACAGTGGGGAAAGTTTTCAATGGATGCTAGCACTTTCGTGGTACCACAATAGTTTACATCGCATGGGTGATGCAGAGGGAACATATCTTTGTGCATCTTCCATATATGTATAACGAAAATGATTGTTGACCTCAAGAAGAGGACTGTTGACATCTCCAACCCCACCTTTAGCACATCCCTAATAACCCTCAATTAATCTCTATAAGCCTTTGTAAACAAGAATAAATCATCAATAGAAAAGATGAAAGACTCAATAGTCATATCTCTCGAATTTGAATCTTAATAACTTTACCGCTCCACGCACAGGATGAATATATAGGCGACTTACGGCGATCCTACCAAATTCCACACAATGCTTGGAATGCCTCTAAGACCACTCTCTTCTGCATCATTGATGAAGCCTAACTTAACTTATCATTTAGAGTATTTTAATAAAAATTCATATAAATAAATTTCATGAAACAAAATTTTAATTTTTTATAAAACTAAATTAGGATTAAGAGGTTAAATATAAAAATTTATACAATTTGAATCAATAAACTTAGATAGGATTCAAGTTCAAAAATTATTTATAAAACTTATTACAAAAATTCAGAATCATATACATATTTATGAGTGTAAAAAATGTATATATAATTTTTTTAACACTTGAAATTTCAACTTTTAAAAAAAATAATTATTTAATGAGCAGAGATAAAAGAATAATATATAAAAAAACAAGGGATTCTAAACATATTTGATGCCGGCTTTAAATTTTCTTAAAACATGGGACATTTATTTGATTATACCACAATATTTTACGAAACTGAAAACAAATGATATGATATAGCCAACCGATATTAATCTTATAAACTTAGCTAATATGTAGCCTTATAATTAATAAATTATATCAAATATTTATAGGATATTTAAACTAATTAAACATATAATCTTTTCTCTTTGGTTTATTGTTTAATCAATTCTCATCCAGAATTGATTGCTCCGCAGCTATCATTCTAGAATTATCTTTCCACGGGAGAACTGACCACCCTCTATCCATGCAAATGGCTCACAGCCACAATTAAAAAATTGATCTGTGAATATTTGATTAATTATGAAGGCATTTACCGCTCCACCGTAATCCGAGGGAATGTATTGTGGCCCAGTTATATTCATTGGTCGAGCTGACCAAACTAGTTGAATAATAGTTTTTTAAATTAAATTTACAAATTATACATCCAACTAATATTAAAATTTCAATGATTCACCTTTTAGAAAATAAAAAATCCTTGCTAATCTGACATGTGACCAAAAAGAAGTTTTCTAGTTCGACCACCGGATCAATCTAGTTGAAGGGGAAATTATAGATACCAATTTATTTTCTCGAAGGAGTAGAAATACCATGATCAGCATGAAAATTTGTAGACAGCATTAATTTCAGATTTTTCTAGTGGTCAATTCAGTTTTGTAATTGTGGCAGTAGGCGTAAACTGGCAAAGTATGGGTAACTACTCAAAGAGATAAAACCAAAATCTATCCAACTAGTATAAACCAGTGCTTGAGCCTGACTTAACAAATTGAATATCATAATTGCCATCCCAAACTTGGCATCACAAAATTTTAGGCCATCAGAAAATGGCACAATTAATATGTTTATGAGGTCAATTAACAATAATCTAATATATTGATGCTAGTGATCGAAGCCGCCACCAAGCAACTTATTAGTCGAAACTAACTGCTTAAAGAGATAAATGATACTACAACAACAACAACATGAAAATGTTGCTTCCTGCAACGAAGTATGACCAAGATATATCTGCAAACAAATACCTGTAGAAGTTCTAGGAGATTGGCTTATCACACCTCAATATCCTCCTACTAGCAAATGAACCTTCAGAAGTGTCACGCAGATCAGTTCTCCAGCCCATGGCTTGCGCAATGTCCAAAATCTCTCCCATGATGTATTTTGAATCGCGAATATATACGTGCCCGCCTGGCCGGAGGATCCTATCCATCTCCAGCAAAATGACTGAGACATTGCACCTGAAAACACAAAAACAGTTCATCCATAGCCTAAAAGCTTTCATAGCGCTCAGTCTCAATGCAAAGCTGATAACTGGGAAAGATAACTTGAAACTTGAATCATATTTAGTTTAGCAACTATGGTACATAGAATAGACTTGAGTTGTAACGTTGGTTATGTCACTATTTAGCCATCCTGAGATGTATCGATGAAATAGGATGATTTCATCGATAAGTTCATTCACAGAGAGTAGCAGTGATACTCTGACAATACCTCTTCTGCTCCCTAGAGAATAGACCAGATGCATGCAGAAAGTCGTAAGTTCTTGGATATGTGTCAAATGGTTCGCACCTGCAGACCAAAATATAGTATTAATATAGTAAAATATAACAAAAATCCAGAAAAAATTAATCACATGAAAATATTTTTAAGGCAGCACTTCTCTGATGCCAATATAATTAGAAATCATTATAAAGAGAAGTAGCATCACTTTGGAAGAGTTCTCTGTCTAAACTTAAAAGGCCCTTTCACATTACATGTGAGTATTGCCTGTCGTATTCCATTTGAAAAAAGCAGAATCATACAAGAAAGCATTTTAGATGACAACAGGAGTTAAATACTGTTGCTGTGAGTGATGGATAGAGAAAGTAATCATAGTTTAAAATCTGTGCTGTTTCACCTTATATAGGTGAAACATTCATTCCGCCATCTGGCACGCCTCCAATGTCAGCGCTTCTGCAGGCCATGTCACGCTGGCCCAGAGACCGGCCGCGGAGTGTCTGAATGCGTTGCACAGGCCGACAGCGTCGCTGGTGACGCGGAACAAGTAGGGGTCGGGGGCAAAAGGTTTTAACTTCAAGTTTAATTAAATAATTTATATTAATAATTTTAATCAACTCCTAACTAAGATTGGGATCATTTAGATAGGCTTAATTAAAGCCTAATAAAATTATCACATTATATATATATATATATAGATTAAAATTTTCATTTTTAGTTAATATATTTTATATTTAAAAAATACCGAAATTATATCAGCACGATAAAATACCAAAACTCTATCATTCTGAAATCGAAACCTCCGCACATGTTGAGATTTTAAACCATGAGAAAAAAAGAAATTAATTAATTGTTATTTTCAGCTAAACTAAAGTGAGCATAAGTTGGTGCTGAAGGAAAAAATTGTTTAATAATCAACACCAAAAAGAAAAGATGGTAAGTTGGCATAAAGGCACCTAAACTGATTAGAGTAACAATATAGATTTGCCAAAAATGAATGAAGCATACCAGTCATGGGTCACTCCTATGAGGCCACGATCATAAATTACTGGCAATGTATCCGGCCCACTGATTGGAACTACATTCATTACCCAACAGTCGATTTTTTGATTTATTAGTGCAGCTGCAAACCTGCAACAAAATTTTCATGCATTGTTATCCTGCATATTACCAGAATAAAACAGAATTACAGGTGGCAAGTGAAAACGATACTAGAAAATTAAATGAACATTGAGAGGATGTGCAGATTTAGTATTTGAAGGATAATTGACGTTAAAATGTATAGCCAAGTAATAAAAGACGGTAGAGTTTTTAAATTTTAACAATGCAACTCTACGCTCATTGAAGAATAAATGTTCTCACTTATATACAATCCAAGTATGAATATTATAGCAAAAAGGTGATTACGTTCACCCATGCGCCCCTCACAACCTGTCCCAGGTTATGTGAAGAGAGGTAAATCGCGGTTCAACTTATAGCCGACAGCCCAAGTGGCTAGAAAGTGAGACAGGATAGCAGAGAGGCACTGGTTTGTTCTCTCTGATCACATACAGGCAGGAAAGCAGAGAGACACTGATAAGCATGTATGTACATAAGCAAATGAAAAATTTTCAACCTCCACAAATTCATAGAAAGTGATGCTTAACTAGTGTATACTACAATCGCTAGTGATTGTTGGGAAAGACATTGAAATGAATGGCTTTTGATAATTTTTATTTATATACAAAAATGAGGAAAGAATGATTGAAAGAATATCACACTGGTATTAGCTCAATTTATAAGTTACTGAGACAACACATTCATCTTAGACCATGACCTTAAGGCAAATCAGCTATCACATATACTAGAGCTAACCTGCAATTTTAACTGTATCATGAGTTAAAAAAGTATTACAAAAGGATTGTGTTCCAAATGGTACACCAGACGTGAGTTTCAAGCTTTGTTTAGGTTGACTTCATATAACTTGCGACTATGCTGCTTTTAAAATCAATAATCTAGCTAACACCAAAAAATTTCTCTCTTCAATAAAATCAATGCTTTTATTAGACATCGAAAAAATGTTCAATGCAAGCTATTGCAGAGGTAAAAAAGAAAATGCTCACCCTCCAAATCCAGCTCTCATATCCATTACATTTCGCAGGTTCAAAGTTTTCCAACGAAAAATACGAATAAAGCTCTCCACAGTTTCGTTCCAGTACCGGGACTCAGCCTCGAAAATTTCATTTTTTGCTGTATAAGCATCCATGTCTACTTCTTGGAGCCTTTGTGGAGGCTCATGAAGCCTAGCAGGCCAGGAGGAAACATTGGCTCCGTATCCATTCTCAGGAAGGCGAGTAATGCATGCTTTTTGGCTAACAAACCTGCAAGAAGCATGAAGTAACTTGCGGGGTATTGAAGAAAACCAAGTGCATGTAACACATTGGAAACATGACTTTAGCATGTAAGCATTATCCCTAGAAGATATCCATGGACTTCTAAAAGATGACTTTAAGAAGCTGTTTCATATTGAATAGATAAACTCCAGTGTGGAAAACAGAAAGCTTAGAGGAATTACTGGCATATTCGAGATTTTTCTTAAGCAATAATTCAATAAAATTTTGATTCAAGCATTAAACTAAAGGAAATAAACATGCTTGAGTGCAGGAAACGAGAAAGGGAGAGTGGACAATCTTAAAACACCAAAGTTCAAAACTTCAAATAATGATACCGCTAATGTCTAGCATAAGCTGACCAATGGAGACCTTTTCTGGCCACATGAATACTAGACAATATTACAAAATAACATATAAGCATGACAAAAAGTTATTGTCGCTTACAAGTTATTTCCACTAACATGGTAAAGAAGTCGAGGATAAGTGTAAATAATGCTGCATCTATTAGCTAACACTTGAAAACTTAGGTTGAGAAAGAAAAACAAGTGTTCATTTTTCATCATCCTATCTATAAGCACTTTTAACATAAAGATTTTTGAATATACCAAACATTGTTCGGCTGATCCTCTGAATCACAAACATGAGGCTGGACTTCCGAGTTGCGAGCCATGTAGCATGAGTTATCGAAAGGCTTCTGCCATATTGCTATGTAGCCCTCCTTATTCACAAGTTGCCAACAAATACGAGATGTAAGGTCATCCATGTCTGTACACGATACAGAAGCATCAAATTTACAATTTTAGAATGTAAAAAGGGAATACTAAATAACTGACAAACACATTGGAAGACCTAAAACAGAGTACACAGATGTCTTCACCTTTTCCATTTGTTAAACTGTATGACACCTATGTGTGATATCTGTTAAGCAGATCACCATTGTTAGGGACCTAATTGTAAAATACTAGGGTACCTAGAGAATACCTTAATTTTTCTCATAACATGATATGAGAGCCCCATAATACCTAGGCACTGATATCCATCACGCAAGTAAGTCAATCTCCAGCATCAGTTCCCACCAGTCTCCGTCCACAAAATCTTCATCATAGGAGCTAGCTGCTCTCCACCCTCCCTCCTATGTGCGAGCCTTTGCCCATCGTGATGTTGTGCTCTCTTCCTCGAATGACCAGCCAGATTGGAAGTCTTGCTGCTCTCCAGCCTGCATCCTATGTTCAAAGCCTTTTCCCGTCAGGATCTTGTTCTCTCTTTTTCACATGACCATTCAAATTGGAAGTCTTCCTTTCTGAAAGACTTCCATTTCCATCTACAAGTTCTCTGCTTATTTGCTCTCTGCCAGTCCATCAGCCGAATATGAGCAACAATGAGGAAAGGTACTCTTTTTGCCTTCACTGTGAGTGAGGTGAGAGCAATTCTTCTTTCATCTGTCATGACCAACAGCCTCATTCCAGGAGTTATAATGGCCCAAATTTGAACAAAGACATCAACTTCTATTATCATTCCTATTTTGTGTTTTGTGCATCAATCAAGGGCTTGACTTTAATCCCAAATGTCGAGTTCCTCAGGCACTTCCCTAATGCCTCAGACCACTATTCTCCTGAGTCATTCTAGCTAGTAACATAGAGAATACGAAAGAGAAATTATACTTGATGAGTTCCAGTAGTTCGAATTTGATTTATGGGCCCAGGTAAAGCTAGAACATCTTACCATCTGGACTGTCGAGATTCCTAGATCTGTCAAAACTTTATGAAATAGATTGATGCTAAATTTCTTGCTCTCCTCTTGCTATATTGATCCCAACCTAGCATCTACTAATGCTCTACTACTATCAAATAGGCATAGGATAGGGATCTGAACACAAATAACCATGGTTGTCAGTATTGGTATCAGAAATTTTAAACTATGGATTGTATCATTTTTTTTTGTAGTTTCCACGGGCCCCATCTCTTTTCCTATCTCCATGCTCCCCCGCATCCCACCAAAATCCCAGCCATTACAGGAGCATAATAAAATAAAATAAATATTTACTTACCCATTCCTAATTTAAGAAAATCTAATTTAATTAAACGTATCCTGCCTTTCATCTTCTAAATCACACTAACAGCTATCTCACTTGCTCTCCCCCTAGCAGCAAGATCTTTGATTGATGAGTTGGTTTTTTTTTACTGCCTTTCTTTTATCCACTTTTCTATTCTCTGTTTCTTCCTCACTTCTTTCTGCTCCCAAATCCTATTGAATGAAGAAGAACTTGCCTGATTTAAACAAATATTGCCCTGTTCCTTCTCCAAACCTTCAATTTTCATTAATTTTTGCCAAATTGAACTAATTTTGAATTTATTTTTCTTCCACATTTCCTAGTATACTGTTCATGTTCCCAGGATCTTGGGAAATCACAGATCGAACAAATCAACCCGCTCTAATTCAGCCAATCCAAATCCGATCAATTGATGAATCCCAACTATGCAGGTGGCATCTTTCAAGCCTATGACATGATTTACAATCCTTTATAATTGCGTCAATAAGACACTGCAATGACCACACATATCAACAGCTTCTAACAATTATTGTTAATCTCTAATAAATCTTCCCATCGTTAAGGTTATGTAGGATCGCTTCAACAGGCTCCTCTGCATTTTATTTCACCACGTAATTCATCTTGAACTGAGTCTTGGGAGATACTTCCATTCCAACAATACCTTTGTTGGATGTCCCATATAGATGTTGAGGGCCTCTATTGTGTTTTTACATCCTCTTAGCCTTCCCTAGAAAATCCTATTCTGTCTATTTAGTTGTCATTTGAAGAGTCTTGTGGTGGTGGAGGTGACTGTGGATGTCAATGAGGTCATGGTGTGTATAGAGCAAATCTAAATTCACCCATTATGAAAAAACTTAGGCATGTTTGAAATCTTTAGCACTCACGTCATAGGTATCCAACTAGTTATCCTCCATAAATTACCCATGTGGCAAAGCCAACCATAGGTATTCAGGATGTCCACTTGCTTCCTTCCCTAGCTATAGTCTTAATCACAGTGCATTTTGAGGAAATATACTTGTCTTCTTCAATTCCAGACCATGTGAGATGCTTCGCCTTAGTTAGATGTCTTATCTCTTAGAGGTACTTGTCTTGCACTACGACATAGTCCACTTGAACTTCTACCTAGATCCTTTACTCAAGGAGAAAGATCCTCTATATATCTAGTACCATCCTCTCGTTCTGTATTTATACTATTATACATGGCCACTTCACCAACCAATGTCATTCTTACAAATGATTCTTTTATATTAAAAATATTGGAGAAATCAACCCCAGGACAAGATTGACCTCGCTATGAATTGGGTTTCAATGTTTTGGGTTTCTGCGTTTGAATAATATTTTTGATGATTGAGTGATGTGTCAAGTAGATCAAGATTGACCGAATATTTAACAATGGAAAAATTCGAATGGATCAAGATTAACTAGACACTTAGCACGAGAGAGTCTAACAGGGAGTTACAAAAAAGGAATTCTAAGTGTGTTAGATAGAATAGACACTTGACAATGAAGAAATACAATCGGCGCTAGTAGAGGAAGTCTTACTAGGTAGGGGAGGATGAACTAACTATTAGACATGTGAGCCAACAAGTCATGCAAGATTGGATATGAGGGAGTTGATGGAAAATTCTGGAGGACTTGATGTCAAACAATTCATAGGAAGTTTAAGCATGTAGGTCATGAAGGTCTAGATGATTGGCACTGACAAAAGGCTCATATGTTTAGCAAGTATTGAAGTCGTAGCACGTCAAAGGTGACTAGATGTAAGGCAAGAGGAAGTCTTGGTAGGCTAAAGTTGGTTAGATGTTAAGCAATAGGCAAAATCCCATAGATGAGGAGTCTTTAGGTAAGGAAATCTCAATAGATTGAGGTCAACTGGATATGATACTAGCCTAGGTTAAAGTCAAGTCAACAAGTACTGAGTAGACGAGGAAGTCTCGAAGATATGAGGTCTCTTGGCACAATATGAATTCAGCCTTTGTGCAACCAGAATAAGAGTGTTAATCTTGGGTAAAAGAGGATCTATTGATTGATTAATCCAAAATCACAAAGACTTAAATGAAAACAAATTGACAGTTTGATAGTTGATTGATGCATTGGTAGTTGACAGGGGTCGTCGAACCTATTAATGACTTAGGATACAAATAAAGTTTCAACAACGATCAATTTATGGATAATTACAATGGAGTGACTAATCGGTGAATTCAAGTCACAATAAAAAAAACTATAAAAATGAGTTTTGTGGAGATCTATTCACGAGGTTCTTAAGCAAATGTTATAGCATTGCTTTAAGAGAGCAAAGCAAAGCAACCAAAGATCTTCTTTAGTGCATTTATATTTACTTAGTATTATTATTATATTTACTTCCCCGGCACCCCCCATTGGTGGAGTTTCGTGCACCGGATTGCCCTGTTTTATTTTCTTGTATTTCTTTGTATCTATTGTGTTTTGTAAGCAAAAGTTATTGTGTTATTATAACACGTTTCTTTGCCTCCAACAGGTATCAGAAGAGGAGAAAAGGATAGTAGTGATTTCGGGAATGATTCACCAACGGATTATATATTATATCTCAAAAAAAAATCAAACATTACAAAATATTAAATCTTGTTTGTAATTGAATTGAGCTTGAATCTGAATTAAATTGGATAAGTTGCACCAAATTAAATTATTTGGGTTGGTTTGGATAAGTTAAGGTTAAACCAAAAATTAGAAAATTTGGGTTTGGTTCAATTGTATTCTTAGTTCACATGATTTAGGGTTTCCAAGGCTAAACTAAAAGATTTGGGTTTGGTTTAATCATATTCTTTGTTCACATGGTTTAGGGTTTCCAAGACCAAAATAAAAATTTAGGTTTGTTCAATTATATCTTGGTTCACTTGGTTTAGGGTTTCCAAGGCCAAATTAAATGATTTAGACTTAGTTTGTATGAATGATTATATATTTAAAGAGTTTAGGGTTAGGGTTTGATTTAAGGTGTTTTTCTTTTCCAATGTGTTGACTTCTCTCCCTCCCTTTCTCGCGATTTTGCCTAGCAGCTATCGTCATCCCTATTGGAAGCAACCACCACTACTCTCTTTTTGATGGAAGCAATTGTTGCCCTTGTTGGAAGTTGTTGTATTGAAGAAGCACTTATCGTCCCAGTTGAAAAGGTTTTTCAATTGAGGTGGTTTTTCCTCGTTGATTTTATTTGATATTTTCTTTGAGAATAATTAAAGTTAACAAATTATAATTACAAGATTAATTAAATATGTTATTTTTAAAGGGAAATTTTTATTCAAATAAGATACTGCTAAATAAAATTGGGTTAAACATAAATCTATTGGGATGATTAAAAGAATGAAATTAATAGTTGATTGTACTTGTTATCCACCATATAATTAGATATTTGTAATGATGTATAAAAATTAGATACAATTAAGACAACTATAGCTTTTATATAATAAAAGCTTATATGTAGTAACGTAAATTTAAATATATAAATAAAATTTATACAATACAAACTATATTTATATATGGAAAAATATGACGTAATATATATTAAAAACAGATATATATATATATAATTTTATAAGATACAACATAATACAGGCACCCATATATATACATATATGTATATCTATATATATTTAATTGGAAAAAAACTATAAACTATGTATTAAGAATAGCAATCAGTTGAAAGAAAAAACAGAGAATACTAAAAATTTCCTTTCATAAAGATTCAAAACTGTGACCAACTTAAGGGGGCAAAGCAACCCCACCACCAAGCCAAGGGCCTAATTATAACTAGATTTACCTCTTTCCAAGTTGATGACTGGGTTATCTGATTTTTGTCGGTTTTAACCAATTGTGAGTAAAACGGAACTGCATTTGCTGTCTTGATGGACATTGCGTAAGAGAGATGAGAGACTAACAGCCAATTACCAATAGTTACAAGGTTAAAAAACCGATTCTCAAGCTCACGACAAATCATGACTGGTGGTTTCTCTAAACATTTTAAGCTAGATTTGTTGCAAATGACAAAGACACTCTCACATCTGCATGTTTGCACATTATAATTCAAGATGAGATTGGCCAAAATTCAGCTAGACCTTCAATTTTTCCCAGATCAACCTAAGAACTAAATTTCAACTAATATCATCCTTTTTTAAGTCTCAATTTGACTAAATTTTACATTTTCCACCTATTTCCTAGTGGAATTTAACTCATTTGAAATTTCCAATAATCAAACTTCTCTATCGATAATCATGAGATAATTGATTTCTTGACAAATATCAAATCTAGCTTTGTTGATATTATTCCAATTCAGTTGATCTGTATTGGGATCGAGCATTGACAATCATGTTTATGATGTACTTCATAAACAAAGAGCATGCTGTATATTAACATCTCAGAGAACTAATTTTGGACAAATATTGATAGCATTTTAATTCAAAGTCGTGTTTCATGTGGATGGGTGAGTAAAACTATAAGATTACTCTCTCACTCAGGAAAAGCAAGATTTGAGTTTGATAATTGAGAGATATCAAAATATACTGGATGTAGCTGCAATAAAGGATGAATTTCTCAATTTCAGAATGAAGGTGGGTTTTGATGGTATATATTCTCCATCAACCCCTCTAGATCTCATATTGCCACTACAGTAAGCTTAAATCTGACACAAAAGTTACAACAAGAGAATGGGGAGGCATGGCAGTAAATTCATAGCTGCAGCCAGTGAATTTGATGTGGAAAATAATTAATGAAATCCTCACGTCATTTATAGCATTAGGGCATACCTTTCCATGCCTCTTGTTGAGCTTCCTCATGTTTATCAACAGGCTGTGCTGCCCAAACAAAATAACCTCCAGCTCTGAGCAATCTGTTGACCTCAAGAAGCAGAATCCCATCTTAAGCATTTTGTAAACAAATTGATTAGCACATCAGTATGGTTGAAACAGAAGAGATATGAAAAACTCATTCAAGCATTACAGAACAATAATTCCAGACTTTCATACTGGAAATAACATAGTTGTTACAAAAAAATTGACCAGAAAAAGTGGGGAAAAAAAAATAGGAAAGATGGTTCGAGTGAAAAAACAGTGGTTAAATGATAGCAATTTCTGGATAAATTATTCATCATGAAAAAATGAGAGTCAGGGATGTCTGATAAACTGCACAACTACTTACCATTGCGGGTCCAGTTTATTCTGCATCTTGAACAATGAATTAGATCAAATGCCTGGCTTGGATATGGCAAGGGCTGAGTTGTAAAAGATGCAACCATTGCAGGTACTCCACGTTCAAGAGCAAATTGAATCTGATTTTCATGGACATCTTTTGGGGCTATTGACATGGTGATCACATTCCGTGAAAATAGAAAAGCACCAAAGCTAGCTACACCACATCCAACATCAAGAACAACTCTTGTACGATTCCCAAATGCAATTTCTGGAACCATCTAAAGTTTACAAAGAAATAATCATTGTCTTTCTAGATATTATATAAACAGAGAGGATAAATTAAAACCATACATAGGATGATGAGTATCAGTACCTGGGAAATCTGATCTAGGTACTGATTTGTTCCATGGATAAATTGAGTCCCACCATCAGGAAATTTGAACTTATCATTGTCCCTAGAGATCCAATTTTGTCCTTCTTTATCTTCAGCCAGACGTGTGTGGGGTACATTGCTGAACCATACCTGAGACAGTGCAAATTTCAGGAAAACATCAGTAGCATAACAAAACCACCAAAATCGTTCCCAACTCCTAAACCCTCACGAGAATGGATCTTAATCATATTGGCATAAAGCTAGATTGTCACCTATAATTGCCAGATTGTCACATGGTATACAACTTTTACTTATCCAAAAAAAATATAATTGCCATCATAACCATCCTAGTATCTCAATATGCAAAGGATAGGTTAGGAGGCTGCTTAAAAGTAATCCATAACATCAAGGCTTGGATGTGATGCAATAAAACAAAGGGTGCTTCCATTGTTATGGGCTAAGGCATTTAAAGAAGCTAATCATAATTAAAGAATAAGATTAGCAACTTAGAACTAAAGAACTTTTGGTGTGTTACATTTAGGGAAAGGGAAATTATTATATTCATTTTTTCTTACAAATCACTTATGAAGTATTTGTAGAGCTCAAGGTAAAACCCTAATCTAAGGTACCAATATGGAAATAAGCTAGGCTTGTCTATAAGAATGGCCCAAGCCTAAGAAGATGCCCAATTTGATCCATGTTGGTCCCAACCTAGCCTATGCCAAGTCATGTTGAATGGAGAACTAAACAAGCAAATCCCAACCCTAACCCAACATAGACACTAGCCCGACTGAATCTGGCCAGCCACACAAATAAAAATAATTGATTAAGATTTTTAAAACAAACCTAAAAAAAGTTTTAAAAAATAATATGTATATATAGAGAGAATAGAATAACTTTTTATTATTAAGCTTATCAAAAGAACTTTAAAAAATTTAAAGAAAAAAAAGATAAGAACTAAAATATAAATTATTTGAGAGAATAGAGAGAGCTTATGAGAGAATAAGAAATGAAAAAGAAAATTGAGAGCTTGAGATGAGAATGAGATTGTGCTTGGATGATGAATGAGGTGCGAGGTGGAAGGGTATTTATAAGAAAATTTAAAACTTCTACACCTTTTTTAAAAAAGGTATTTAAGTAAATTATAGTCTAAGTGAGACCAAGTGGGTCCATTGCCACTCTAGACTAAGCCAATTACACATACCTAATAATTTTTTACCACTCTCCTCATAATAATGCATAGATAATAAGCAGTGTTCTAAAAATCAGCCTAAGCGGTGCCTAGACACTAGGCGCCAGTCAGCCACACGGAAAACATGCTAGTCGACCAGCCTAGCCGGCCTTGGCGCCTAGGAGGGATTAGGTGGCCCTAGGCGGGATTAGGCACCGACTAATCGGTCGAATCGTCTAGGCGCCACGGAAATAGTGTAGGGTTTTCGTGATTTTTTTTTAGTTTGAGCTTTTAAATTTAAAGTCCAATTAAAAAAAAACCTGAAATATAACCTTGAGTTTGTATCCGATGATAATATTCGGTTTGTATCTAATGAAAAACAAGTTATTAAAAATTATGGAGAAGAAGAAATAGAATAAATTTGTGATATTTTATAAGTTGTGTAATTTTGAACTCATTTTAAATTTGATGTTATTGTGTTGAAGTTATAGAATGTGATTTATTATGTAATTTATGTTAATACCGTAG